>JAYMSP010002493.1:0-23960 GCA_036897095.1 Plantago elongata
TGAGAAAGACTGTTTATTGACGAAAGATTGAAAAGACTATTCCCCCCCCCCCCAGTCTTTTCCTTTGTCGTTATCTGGACTAACAGGATGTGTTTCCCCATCACTACAAGTGTGGGCAGCATACAAGAATATAAGGTAGTTCCAGACCCTCCAGTTGGATTGACCACGAAGAAAAGGTTCTTGAGCAAAAATCGGATAGAACCGGATTGTGAGACCAAGGAAGTACAGCTGGTTGTCGGGGATGCAAGCAAGATCACTCGAATAGGCACGGGAATGACGGAAGAATCTGAGCTTAAACTGATCAAGTTCCTGAAAGACAACTTGGATGTTTTTGCATGGGGTACCGAGGATCTAACTGGAATAGATCCCACAATAATGGTTCATCACCTCCATGTAGATCCGAACATAAGGCCAATCCGATAGAAGAAAAGGGATCATGGACTAGAACAGGATAAGATCATTGCAGGAGAGGTGGAGTGCCTACTTAAGGCTGGTCACATCCGAGAAGTTCATTACTCGGAGTGGCTCTGCAATGTGGTGCTGGTCCAAAAGTCACCAGGCAAATGGAGGATGTGCAACGACATTAACACCCTCAACCAATTATGTCCAAGGGATCCTTATCCTCTACCTAGGATTGACCCCCTAGTTGATTCAACGGCCGGATGTGCTCTGTTCAGCTTTATGGATGTCTTTCAGGGGTTCTACCAGATCAAAATGGAGAAGGAAGACATAATCAAGACCGCCTTTGTCACGACTGGAGGAGTGTACTGCTTCAAGGTCATGTCGTTCGGATTACGGAATGCAGGAGGGACATACCAACGACTGGTTAACCACCTGTTCAAAGAAGAGATTGGAAAAACCATGGAAGTATATGTGGATGACATGTTGGTGAAAATCAAGGAAGAAATTATTCATGTGGCCCATTTGTCGGATTGTTTCTCCAAACTCCGACAATATGGAATGAAGCTTATTCCGGAGAAATGTACTTTCGGAGTCAAAGGTGGAAAGTTTCTAGGGTACATGGTAACAGGGCGTGGAATAGAAGCAAATCCTGACAAGATTAAAGCCATGATGGATCTACCACAACCCCGAAACTTGAATGAAGTACATGAGTTGGTCGGAAAGGTTATTTCCCTGGGAAGATTCATATCTCGATCAGCCGAGAAGAGCCTTCCTTTCTTCAAAGCCTTGCGGAAAATAGAGAACTTCAGATGGACTGATGCTTGTGTAGAAGCCTTTGAACAGCTAAAAAAGTATTTGGTCGATCCATCATTGTTAGCCATACCAGAACCAGGCGAACCCTTGTACCTTTACCTTGCGGTATGCCCCGAGGCTGTTAGCTCAGTCATGGTCAGAATACTCAAGGACGTACATATGTCGGTTTATTTGAGTAAGGCTCTTACCTCGGCCGAGAATAATTATAGACAAATATGATCTCTATGTAGTTAATGCTGCGATACCTCTCCGGCCTTATTTCATCTCATATGAAATAATCATCCTCACGAATTAGCCATTAAAACAAATCTTGGGTAAGCCGGAAAAATATGATCAGCTAGCTAAATGGTATATTCAATTGGGAGAACTGAATATTGAGTACCAAGCACCGATAGCCAAGAAGGCGCAAGTCCTGGCCAACTTCTTGGCTTCCTACCCTCCGATAAATACATGTGAAACCCGACAAGAAAGCCCTGAGTCGACCCTCCATGTGGCATGTTTGTACGAGCAAAGACTTGTCGACCCGAAAGAAAGAACTTCCTCAGAGGTATACGTAACCGAGCCTTTGGAAATCACCGAGCTACCACCACCACGGGTAGGAGTTCCTCCTCCGGGGACTGTGCATTTCGGAGATGATGCTTGGAAACTATATGTAGATGGATCCTCTAGCCATGGTAGTGGCGGAGTTGAATTATTGATTCTTAGTCTTGAGGGAGGGGAGCTTTGAATATACTGTAAAAATTGATTTCAACGTTACAAATAATGAGGTGAAGTATGAAGCATTGTTAATCGGGTTAGAATTAGCCAAGTCAGTACTGGCTAAGAAAATGCATGCATATACCGACTCTTAGTAAGTAGAAGCACAATTCTCTGGAGAATTCCAAACCAAGGGGCACGCGATGATCAAATACCTAGAGATACTACGAGAGTCTATTAAGTTCTTCTCGGTATTCACTTTGAACCGAATTCCGCACAACCATAATGAGCGAGCTGATACATTATCAAAATTGGCCTCGGCATCAATAACCATTGACACAAAAACGGTGGAACTGATGACTTCGATATTACCTTATATCTCTAAGGAAGCCATCAAGCCTGCCATACTGGTGCTAGACCAAGGAGAAGACTGGAGACATAGCCTATTGGATTATCTAACTTGGAGTATCATCCCGGTTGATAAAACCGAGGTAAGGAAATTACAATATACCTAGCTGCACGCTACACTATGATTGACTCTGACCTCTACAAACAGTCATTCAACGAGACCCTGTTATGCTGCCTTGGATTGAGTAAAGCAAGAACCGTACTGGCCGAGGTACACATAGGTTATTGTGGGAATCACTCCGGGGGACGATCTTTGGCTCAAAAGGTGGCAAGACAAGGATACTTTTGGCCTTCAATGGCGAAAGATTCTGCCGAGTTCTCTCGCATATGTGACAAATGTCAGAAATATGCAAACATCCCACACCAACCAAATCGACCCGTGATACCATCTAAGATCACTTGCCCAATCGATCAATGAGGTTTGGATATCGTCGGAAAATTACCCGTGGGAGTGGAGCAAAAATCACATATCATTGTCGGGGTTGAATACTTTTCCAAATGGGTTGAGGCAGAACCGATAGGCAAAGTGGAAGAACAAGATGTTATCAATTTCATATGGAGAAACATCATATACAGGTTCGGGATACCTAGAGTTTTGGTTACAGAGAATGGGGGTCAATTCCTGGGAAACCGCTTAAAGGCTTGGTGCGAAGAATTGAACATTGAACAGAGGTTCTGCTCGGTGTACTATCCTCAAGCCAATGGACAAACTGAAGCTACTAATAAAACCATCGTTTCTAGCTTACAGAAAAGTTTAAAGTCTCGAAAGTCATGGGTAGAGGAATTACACGGCGTTCTCTGGGGATATAGAACAACTGCCAGTACCTCGACTCAAGAAACTCCATTCAGCTTGGTATATGGCTCGGAGGCCATGATCCCAGTAGATGTTGCAATGGAGACCCTGTGGATCCAGGGATACTCTCCCTCGGATAATCATCACAGTCGGATCTATGATCTCGACATGTTGGAAACTCTAGAGGAGATGCTCTAGCAAGAACCTTAAACTATCAATCTGTGATGGCTAGGGCTTACAATAAACACGTGCATGTCAAGAGTTTTCAGGTCGGAGATCTAGTCCTCAAAAGGATAAATGGTGTCAAAAAACCTAAGAAGTTCGACCCGAGCTGGGATGGTCCTTACAAGATCACCGGAGCCAGTGCAAATGGCAGTTACGAGCTACAAGGACTAGATGGCTCCGAGGTCCAACGAACTTGTAATTCAAGGAATTTGCAGAATTATTACGCTTGAGGAATGAAAATGTACTTTTTTATTACCGATGCATAGTATTTGTAATATGTATTATTATCAGTTCGTGCCAATAAAAACACGACATTTTCCGTACAAGTGTTGTTTCATCTCTACCAGAAGATTCTAGAACAAAAAGCAAGATCACTACATATTAACGATACAAAATCAACTAAGCTATGTTGTCAATGCTGGGCCTTGAACTCTTGCCTTTAAGCTTCTTGGGTACCTGCACCGAGAAAGCAAAAACTAAGTTGAGTATCAATAATAGAAAGAAAAAGGAATCACTAGAGATCTATACTACAATTCGGAGTCAGCAACCTAGTGCATTCACCCAACCATCTAAGTTACCACCAAAATTTTAGAGGCTAGGATCAAAGATGGTTGGAGCAAACGCACAAAGTCGTAGACTCCGACAGAAAAACTATGAGGGTCTGTCAAAGCTGATTATGCCCGGGTATACTTTTATCAATTAACATCTCAGAACAGTCAGAATCAACGACTTAATGTATAAACACCACCATCTAAGTTACTACCTAAGTAAAAGGGTAGAATCAAAGATGGTGGGTGCAAATACATAGAGCCGAAGACACCGAGCAGAGTTGCAAAGACGATCGACTGTTGAGCAAAGTACGAATATTCGAGATGTGACCTCCTCACCACATTTAAAACAAGGAGAATCCCACTAAATGTGGCGAGAAAGGTCACATCCCCAACCTTGGTACTTTATACGGCTCGGTTAGTAAAAGAAGGAAAGGAATTTTGGAACTGAAGAGAAGAAGGGATAGTGAAAATGACATTTTTTACTATTCATATTTATAGGAGGTAAAAATGTCCACGATCTAACCACGTGTAGAGCATCCGATGATCAAAATTTGAAGAGACACAGTAATTATTCCTAAATAACTGTTACGTTTCTCCACGCGTGTGAATCAGCGTATTTACCCCCCGAAATTCAAGATATGTTAATACGAATAAATACGGTCATGATTGCTCAAACGTATAAATCAATCGTTCTCAAACATTGATAAGTCGGGATAAACCCCCGACCCAACGACATTAGGAGAAAATCCTTGGCGATTATTCTACCTTTTTAATCAATCGTTCTCAAACATTGATAAGTCGGGATAAATCCCCGACCCAATGACATTAGGAAAAAATCCTTGGTGATTATTCTACCTTTTTAATCAATCGTTCTCAAACATTGATAAGTCGGAATAGAACCCCGACTCAACAACATATGGAGAAAATCATTGGTGATTATTCCGCCATCCAGGAGTCGGCAGATAAAGAAAAAATAGAAATACTACCGAAAAATATTTTCATTAGATCAGGGAAAATTGTACATATTTAATCTACACAATTAGAGCCATGTAACTCGGCTCCCCCAGGACAAGCTTGGGCTTCTTCCAGCTGTCGGCGAATTCTTTTTTGCATTTTTTATCCACCCTCATTTGAATGATCCCAGGACAAAGTGATCGACCACCTTCAAGGTCGAGATCGACAAGATCATCAGCAGTTCCCTTCCCGAAATAGACAGGTGGATGTCAGTATCCACAGCCGCACATCACATAATGATTGTAGCCCGTCCTCTCGAGGCTCAAAATGGCTGACGAATTCAATATACTCCTCAAAACTGAGGAGATATGTGTTCTCCTTATAAGTGGCTCGGAGATAATGAGCCCAACGAGCCTTCTGCGCGGATTTTCGACCTACATTATTCATTCTAAAGGGAAAAGACGAGGAAAATAATTGAAAGATAAAAGAAACAAGATAAAAATTACAAGTAGAAGAACAATGTTGATTACCTGAAGATTCTGAAGTAAGAAGCTCCGACCCTAAGAGGGATTCTTAAAAGATGAACAACTTTAGCAAGAAATGGTTAAGTTAAGATTACATCGGATCAATTTATAAACAGAAAGTGACTCTTCGACTTCCTCGGATGTGGGCTTGAACAGTTGGGCCACAATGGACAAAACTGGGCCTCCAAACCAACGAGAACACTATGAGCCCAACCTAGCCACTTATATTCATAGGTCGGAACATAAGGTACCAATCAAGAAACATACTGAAGAAAGACTACAGATAGATAAAAAGATTCCGATCAATCACCCCGACCATCCAAAAATAGATACAAACCTAGGAAAGGTTTGAGGTGAGGAGATTGGAATCAAACATGCAAAAGTTACTCCCTCACATAGGCCGAGGGAGATAGCCTTGTACGAATAAAACTTAAAGATTGTTCAACGGAAAGGAAAGTACGACATTCACAAATATACCGGGCACATACGCCCGACCTTCAGTCCACCATGATCGTGCCTTCATCTTGCTACTCCTAGGTTTCCTGCCCAAATCCGGGAGGTAGCTCTTCCACCATCTCTTCATCCCTGGCAGTACGTGATGGACCGACCCCAGATGCATCCTCGAGATCAGATGTCGGGACAAAAGCAACTTGGTGGACGGTGATATTATCATTATCCCTTCGCTCGTATCCTATAATAGGACCCGGAAGCTCCATCCAAGCATCGTTGGCCACTTCCCACTCATTCTCGGGAAGAAGGCAGCCAGGTTGCACCACTTTTGGGAACCAGTTAGGGAAGAAGGACACCACTTCGGCATTCATATAAGATGCGGTAACTAGAGGCCAGAACTCATCCAAGAGCAAAGCGTCACTATCAACATCCGTTGGCAAGGAACATATTTCCCCATCTTTTAGATGGTCAATCTGGGTCAACGTAGGCTCTACCTCGACGACAAGAAGTCGTGCCCACTTCAGTTGTGCAATACAATGCTAAAAGGCATCTTCCCTGGTTGTCGACTTCAATTGCATCTTAGTAAAGCCGAATGCCTGGGATTGGAGAAAGTCGGCAACAGCTAGGAGTCGGGTGTACTTTGCCTCAACAATCAAGGCCTCCCTCATCATCTGCCTAGCTTCAGAAAAAATATCAATTTGTTTCTTCCGAGCTACACACTCAGCCCGAGAAGCATCCAGTTGGGTCTGAAGGAGTCCCATTGAGGTCTTTAGGCTCGAGATCTCCGATTGGAGTCTAGCCTATGCCACCTCCTTAGCCCGAGCAGTATCAGCCAAGCCTCGCTCGGCCTCAGCTACCTGGGTCTCCAACTCCTGCTTCCTGCCATCATGGTCACTCCTAGTCTGCAGATCCCTCAGCTCTTCATACCTATGCATGTTCCTTTCGGCCCAGATTATTCCGCCCTGAGCAAGTATCATCAGCTGAGAAGAAAAGAAGTTAGTTTACATACAAAGTTCTTAAAAAAGAAAAATCCCCAGTAAGACGGAGAGCTACCTCCTGAGATTGCTCAATGCAAGTCATATAATATGCATCATCGATCATCGGCATCACCCTGGACTCCTCTTCCATGGAAAAACCCCAAGGGACAACCGGATCATACATAACCCTCTTGTTACGAGGGCCACAGATCGGCTCCTCAGGGTTTTCTAGGGGCCTCTTCCCCAGGGCTCTATCATGAGCATCCAACCCACCAGAAGAATCCACTGGTCGAGGTCGGTCAGCAGACCTGGAAAGAATAATGATGCCAGTACCATGATGATTTCCTCTCTGAGCCAAGCTCTGAAGACTTCTCCGAGGGGTAGGATTCCCCCCCGAAATATTACCCTTCCCCGTTCCAGGGGCATGGGGAGTAGCTCGGGTACCTGAACCTTAGCCAGAACCCCTGGACTGCGTCTAAACATAACGAGGCTCCAAATGGCTGGCAATGTTAACAGGCGGAGTGATGGGTAGCCTCACCGCTGACTTGTTGCTCCTTCCTGAAGCCATCATCCAGAGTTCATCGTTTCCTCTTGACATCCAGTAACCTGCAGAACAATAGCAAGATAAGTCCAGACATATCTCGGACAACAACCGACCCTAAAACAGATGCACCCTATCAAGTATCCTCACCCAAGGACTTAATGTTTGTATAAACCTCCTCAAAGGTTAACCTAGCCAAATAGAGAAACAGCTGATTCACCAATACATATGGAAAATACTTGTGAGGAGTCAATTTATAGCAATACTTGTTTAACTGTTCCCACCCAATACGACAATTACACGATTTCAAAGAAAAGGCATACATGACATCAGCACAACCGTCGAAACTTGAGCCAGACTTAAAAACCGCACCATGCGCAATAATTACTTCCATCCGACGAATAATAGCCCGATAACTTCAACCATCTTAACATCCCAAGGGTTCCTACATTCCCAGCTCTCAAAACTCGGAGAACCTAGAAACTGAGGGACGGGGCGTATGTAAGATGGCTGAAAGTTTTTCGATTTATGCTTACGACTTATGAGAACTCCAACCAAGAACCAAATCATTTCATATCCATCTTTACAAGATACATGGAAATTGGGGGGACCTATGTTATGACTAAATCAGTCCCTCCTAATTCGGAAGAACTAGCATAATCGAACTAGAGACAGGCGAATCGCACTAAGGTCATGAAGACAAATTACCACCATTACTCGGATGAATTACCAACAAAAGAGACGAATTACACGGAAAACGAGGAGTACCACTCTAACCGGAATCGCATACTTAAGAAGAAACCCAATTCGTATCCTCTAGCTCGGGAGTCCGACCTAGAGACTACAGTACGAATTGTAGTAGAAGTCAAGAAACATGATTCATATCCTCTAGCTCGGGGGTCCGACCCAGAGATTACGGTATGGATTGTGGTAGAAGTCAAGAAGTACAAACCTAGAAGTATTCCCCGACCTAGAGTCTACAACAGGTCCGAGCCTGGCCGCACGATGAACGACTACCCCTATTATTTGGGACCACGTGTTAATACAGGCAGTAGCCTAGGATTTGGGGGATTCCGTTCTCCGAATTAAATCTATATATAGTCCCATTTATTTCACTTGAAAGGTAAGTCACCTACCATATCTCACTATATTTACTCTCTTCGCGCTCCAAAGCTTGAATTGATTCACTACCCAGTTTGTCCAAGGCAAATCGGTCTTAAAGAGGTCTAAACCTCGCTTTCCTAACTCTGGAGGTACGAACTTAGGCTCAAGGCGTGCTTTTCCGATCCAAGGAATTTTTTCCGCACAACACGAACCTTCAAGCAGAAGCAAGCTTCAAGAATTGGATCGTGGAATAACCAAAGCTATAACATTCTAGTGTTGTCGTTATCGTTTTGAAGACACGATTTGTATTGTTGGCACACATGACAAATCTTAAAATGTTGTGTTCAGGGTTAGGCTCCATTCTCTTCAAATAAAAATTACTTCAATTCCGTTCAGTTCAATTAAGTTCTGCTTAATTATAATTTATACTACACTTCAGCTCAGTTCCATTCGATTCTGTAAATTTCAGTTGAAGATAATATAAACTTAATAAAATATAAATTAATGTGTTGTTAATTTGACATTCACGTTTACTTATTAAGTTTTCATGGTACATATATTATTAGTAAAATAATAAAGTACATATATTATTAGTAAAATAGTAAAGTACATTATGCCCTTGAACTTTGTTCAAGGCATTCGTGCTATTCTCCGTCCTAGTCTTGGGCTATTTGCTGAAGTATTTGTGAGGAAAGGTGTAAAATCATTTACTCGGATTGTCTTGGACAAAGTTATGAATCAACAGAGTTGTTAAGAGAGGTGCTTTAAAAAAGTTCGAATATGTACAATTTGATATTAAGTTTGTATATAATAAATAATCTAGGTGAGAGTATTCATAAGCTGGGCCAACCCAGCACTTTAGGGTCATGTACGAAATTTTAAGTGTTACACTTAATAATACTAATAGGGAAGAATTGAGATAATTAAATTAAAAGTTTTACACAATTATAAACTGCACACAAGATCATTTGAAAGTTAAATATCAGTTTTACAACGTACATGAATTTTAATGCTTACATATGAATATTTCATTCTCAAATTTAAAATAGGGGGCTTGAACGGATGGACTGTCTACGTTTGCTCGGGATCGATCATAATTGTCACTTGTTTCCTTAGAGTAAACGGTAGGGGTTTTCAAAGCCAATTATCCCTCTGCAAACTATACACGTTGAATGCCATAAAAGTTCTTTACAATGAAAGAAAATCGGAGTACTAAGAACTCCTTATGCCTAAAACCCTCAAGCCCATGAACCTTGACATAGGTTCTTGAGGGACACTCTTAGCATGGCAGTCTTGTTTAGTTTAGTACTGCTCTGTGAGAGGAGCGTTTCGCGAGGGTTTGAGTTCATGTCTCGATGCGCCATGCCCTGTTTAATATTCTTATAAGATAAGATTTACTATTCTACTTTATATTAATTTCGAATGAAATAGGAAAAAAACCTTCTAACAAAACTATACATTAAAAAGATGTAACTTAAAATACTCACAATGTGTTGAAAACACTTTCACCATTGGCGTCCTATTGTAACTTCCCAACCAAAAGAAAAGTTGGCTTTGAAAGAGAGGGATTCAATGAAAGTCCATGGATCACGTATCATATGAATCGGTAATTTGAATCTTTTTGTTATCCTATTCCATGTACTACAGTAAGTGAAAGAAGGAAAATTATATCCCGGTCCAAATTCCAATCAATATTTCTCAGCCAGCCCTACTTGAATATATATTTATATATAAATGCAACCGATTGGGGAAAATTCAGATGAGAGAACACAGGAAGCAAAAAAATAAGAGGATCTGCTGAGACTCCTATCTAGGGTTTTCTTCTTCTTCCTTTCATCTTCCCCTCTCTTTCAATCGATCAATTCGAATGACAACACATCAGTTCGATTAAATTGAACACAAATTTAACGACTTTGCTCGCTCTACTCCAAGATGGCTACTTCTCTTATGCTAAAACGAGACTGAATTCTTAAGATTTTTAACAAGAAATCAAATCGGATACACTTGTATTTTTGCTTTCTTTCGTTAAAATGAGAAGATCGCACAAATCCAAAAGGGTTACCTGGGCTACCGATTTTAATCTTTGTCAGGTAAATCTGTCTCAATAACTTCCATTATTTTTCTTCATTTTTTTGTCATAAAAGTTGGATTTTTTTAACAAGTGGAATAATCTTGAGTTTGGACTGTTGAATGAATCTTAACTGAACATTGTTTCTTTGTTTGGACTTATGATCATTGTTGACTTGTGGTGAAAGATTGATTTTTCATTTCAAGATTGAGTCTTCAAATCACTAATTACGCAGTCAAATAGTGAGATAGTTAAGCTGCAATGAAATGTACCTGTTTTGTATCATGGGACATGGTTTTATGTGTTGATGTTATGGACTGGTGAAGAAATGCTCAGTACAGTGCAGGGAATGTGGTTTTGCTCTTGTGTGTAAACTTGTTTCATTAAAGATTAAGCATATTCTTACCATTGTTTATGTGTTGGAAGTAGTTTATTTTTTATGAAAGTTCATACCTTTGTGCATGTGATAATTTCGGTGTGATTCTTGAATTTCAACTTGTTTCTCTGATATTATTAGTATTTGATTGCATGTGGTTAGGAAGTTGTGGATAGTGTTGTGAATTGGTTGAGTTGCACACACTCCTGAGCTTGCCTGACAGGCTCTATGGAATGTGTACATTTACATGATATTGAGAGAGCCTGTGCTCGCCTTGATGCCCAAAGGTTGTATGGATTGTGAAGTGGTCAGAAATGTTTAATTTTAGTGTCCTTTGTATGACTACAATGGATGTATTCAAGGTCAAAATGAGAACTTTGAAAGGTGTATAGTTTTTAGCCTGTATGTTCTGTGCTAACTATGGCTAGTAATAATCTGTGGTGTGTGGAAAAATTTACATTCAACATTAGAAAGTAGAGAGAGAGAGTTGAATTTGGTTAAGGTACGGTAGGATACACTGAGGAAACAAGAATTTCTGCTTTATTCAGTCAATGGTATTGGTGACACTCAAATGATTCCATAGTGAGTTAACAAGTTGATCGACTAGGAGTCTATAGTCTAGTTGGAGTTCCTTTCAGTTCTGTGTGACGCTTCGTTAGAAATCTTCCTGTTCTATGGCATTGCAAACTTTTTTTTTTTTTAATTTTCTCACTAGTATCTGCTACATGCGACTAATCTAGCTGAGCATTGACAGACCCCTTTTAGGGGACGGCCCTCCCAGTGGTGTGTTCCTTAGATCACACTGTCGGACCTTTAATATAAAGAATATATGTAGAAATAGGATGTATATCTCCGTCCATATGTTTTGTTGAATTTGTAACTCTGATGAAAGCTGAGATTATATTGATAAGATTGTAGACTCAGATATCGGTTTGTAATCCTTATTATCATGGTTAAACCCTCTGTCCAGTTATGCTTTTACTCTTAATTATATCTTCTCTTTTCTTCAGGTCATCAAGTTGTTTATGTTCCTAGAGTCCTATGGATAACTCCCGAACGAACCTATTTTTGTAGCAATTACTGAATCTTGTAACTCTTTAATACAATACTAGTGTAACGCTGAGGGTAGTCAGTCCATTGGTGTTATGGGTGATACTTGAGATTAATGGCGAACCACATGAAATATTTAATGCTTTTTGATGACAAGGCTAAAGTATTTTCTCGATATTGTTAGGGGTATTACAGCCATGCTTCATGGGAGAGAAGCCTGATGTGTTCCTATAGGTTGCAGGCACTTGACTGATAGCTGATGTAGGGATCTCTTTCCGTTGCTAGCTCTTTGAGCTCCACTGGTTTCTAGTTTAAAATAAAGAAGGAAAAGCAGGGTATTTTGCCCTTGGTCACACAAAAGTTAACTAGTTTTTAGAACAAGTACTGATGTAATCAAGTTAATACACACACACATATATATATTATTGAGAATGCAGTATGAAATAATAGGTTTAGTTTACTCGAGTTGCATGGTTTGATACAAATGAAAGTGGCATTCACATTAGTGAAACTGTCAGAATTTTTTTATGATTTAGTTAAAAAGAGAGGATAATTTGTTCCTGGGAAATTCTCAAGGTTTTGATTGCAGTAAATACTATAGCCTACAGTAAAATGAATGTTTCCTTACTCTCTCCACATGAGAAGAAGAAGTTCAATTGATTGCAAAAATAAAATTTCTACCTAAAATGTTTCAAAATTTTCATCTTTTCCTAAGCTGGACAAGATCATTTATTATGTTCAGCTTTTCTTCCCACTGTTTTCTTTTTCTGTTTCCAATTGAAAGTGGATATTCACTGAGCAGATATTAGTTGAAGAAGTTTAACAAAGCTGCCTTGATAGATTTTCGATTATTGAGTTTAAGTGGCTAGCTACAATACAATAATTCACTGCTGCTCAATTTGCAACCCCAATAGCACAGAATGCTAAGGCGGCTAATTATAATAGACTCTTTGATTGATGTAGTTTAGTTTGTACTTAAACTCTGCTTACTAGTATAAAAATTTCTTTCCTTTCAAAAAAAAAATAATAAAGAAAAACTGAATGGAATCTGTCTTGTGAATCTGAAGTGTAAACATTTGAAATTAGGCGTTTCGATTATGTCTTCTCATAAGTGAGTGTGCGTAATATTGATCTGTACAAAAAAGGTCTCGTTGTCCCAATAAGTGAATTTGAATAATGAGGGAGATTGTGAACAAAATATGCTTCTAGTAGTGAAATGCTTACAAATTTACCAACCCTGTCCTGTGAAATGCCTGCATGTCCTTGTTCAGTTTTATTGGCGGCGCAATTTGTTTTGAGATATATCTAGTTTATGTTTGATATTTTAGAGTTGTTCCAATTTACTTGTCAGGGAAATTGTTTGGAGTGCTATCCATCAAACTGATGCCTTTTCTCTTCTAATAGGTGAGGCTATTTCTGTCAGAAGACTCTCCTTCCCAAGTAGGTTCAGGAACGCAAGACCACCTCCAGGCAAAAGCATCAGGGCCAGAGCAGTCAGGTGCAGGATCTGATGACAACTTGCCCCCGGGGTTTGAAGGAATACAACCTTCAAATATGTGGAGAGTTAATTTGTCTCAAATACCGTTGATCAAATGGAAAACACCACCCAGAGTAAGTCAATGCACCATGTGTTATTTTTGTCCCAATGTGATGCATTGGGTAAAATGCAACTGTTCAGAGAGTATGATGGTCTTAAATTAAGAGAATGGCTGAAGGGCTCAATTCACGTTTCACTTGTTTGACTGTTTGAGGCAGATAATGGGTGTAGTTTTTTATTAATTGGAATATATGCTTGGATTTTTTCTTTTCTTCTTTGTATGCTGTCCCATTGCTGAAATTGTATTGCATTTGTGTAGTTATGATAGGTTGAGATAAAGTTTTGTGCTTCCTCAAATATTTTCTTTTCAGTTTAAGGTGAACATTGATTGGCGAGTGGTTGCTGGAGAAGAAAGCTCAGAAATAAAAGCTCAGAATGAAAGAGAGCTGGGTACACTTGAGGCGATATATCCACGGCCATCAGCTATTCCTCGAAAGTGCGTTGAGTACCTCTGTTTAGCTGTTTCCTTGTCCCCTTTCTATAACTTTCTATAGTACGGGAATAAATACAATAAAAATATCAATAATAGTGCTTATAATAGTAAAATACCTTTTGGATCTTATAGCTTTGTCTTTGATTGAAAATGGAAGTACTAGATTTAACTCAATAAGAAAATAGAGAGGAATGTACAACTCCTCCCAAGCCTTAACGGGAGACAAGGCGAGTGTAAGAGCGTTCAACATAACTTATTACATGGACTCACAGCTTTTTGTGGCTTTGTTGATAAAAATAGAAAGAGATGAAATTAATAGAAGTTCCGAATTATTGAGATAACTAATACTAATAATTTTGTTTAGTCTGAAACACTTGATTTGATAACTTAATTTGACCCTTTTTTGAAATGGGAATGCTGTAGAGACAGTCTGTATTAGAGCTCACCTGG
This sequence comes from Plantago elongata, assembly GCA_036897095.1. Classification (NCBI taxonomy): domain Eukaryota; kingdom Viridiplantae; phylum Streptophyta; class Magnoliopsida; order Lamiales; family Plantaginaceae; genus Plantago; species Plantago elongata. The sequence continues at coordinate 14,413 of JAYMSP010002493.1, forward strand.
TCATAGTAAGAACAGCGAATGTAGGGCTATAAAATGATGAACCCTAATGTACCAAGTGGAGAAGAGGAATGTAGGCTTCGTTGTTAAGAGAAAAGACTGATGAACTGTAAAAAGTATGGACTTGAACAAGCTAAATTTGGGCATGGTCAGTTTGAACTGTGTATTAAAGAGCCCTGGAGATAAGCTCTTTAATTAACCCAATGAAACTAATAATAAAACTCAATTTATTAGTAGTAAATTTGAACTGGTATAACAAACTTCTAAAATTTTAAATCTTGGAATAAACATCACTATGTATAGTAATAATATTAAGGGCTTACGGTACATATGTCATGTGGTTAGTGAATATATATCGGGTTTTTATTGTATTTCTAAACCTATTGTTGTCCTTGTACAGCCCGACTTCATCAGCTGACAACTTGGTTTACAATGACGAAAACACACAAGTGATTCCTGTCACACCAATAGAAGACGAGGATGCTCTACCGGATGGCTCCACATCAGCAAACAACAACGTGGTGATCTCACAGCCAAGTGGCGCTCTTTCATCTGTTGGAAATGTTACGCCTGAAGTTGTAGCAGCTGCACAGGCTGCAATGTCAGTCGTTATGTCTAGCAGTGATTCAGGAAATCTCATTGATCGTGAACTGCTACTTAGGATTCTCAGTGACCCAAAAATGATCGAGCAGCTCATCAGTAGCCATGCTGCATCCCCCATGACACAAAATACTCCATCCTCCAGTGTTCACGGTATGCCAATCAGTACTCAGCATATGAATAGTGTGCCCTCTAATATGCACACTGCACCATCTTCCGGCTCACAAACCAGGCCAGCCATGTTAATGCCAAATCCGCCACAAAATAATTTGCCATCTACCAGTACTCAGTATTCTCCCCATATGAGCTCAAACCCGAAAAGCTCGTTTGATATGGTCAATCCAAGACCTGAACTGGCCAAACCTTCATATTTCTCAACAGCTCCACCTTTTTATCCTCCAAGTACAGCAAGACCACCAGCTACTAATGTAAGGCCATCTGTCCCAGATGCTATCTCTTCACCATCTCCAACTTTAGGCGGTCCTGTGAAAAAAGATATCAATTATTACAAGAGCCTCATCCAGCAACACGGAGCTGGAAAACGAGATAATGCACCACAATTTGAAACTGGTCACGAACAGTTGAGTAAGAACGCTATGCAGCAGCATCATGGAAATGACAGACCGGATATGTTGCCACCATACACTAACCATGGCAACCAACCTTCCCGAAACAGTCAAGAATCTATGCACATGAATCAACATAGAGATTCAAAACCAAGGATAATGAAGCCTTGCATCTATTTCAATACATCAAGGGGCTGCAGGAATGGTGCTAACTGCTCGTTTCAGCACGACACATCGTCCCAGCAAAGGGTAAGTGGTAACCCAGATGTCCAGAGCTCAAAGAGAATGAAATTGGATAGAGAGATAACTGGTACATAACATTTGCATGTGTATATTGTTATGAGATCAATGCTCTGTTCCAATTTATATACTTTTGTGCCAGCAACTTATGGTTCATCCGTAGTAATGAGCTTTTTCCCCACTCAAAATTACGGATAAGAGGCTTGTCCTTTTGTCTTGCTTCTTAGGATTTTAAATGACTTTATTCTACAAATGTGGTTTTGACCTGATTACAGAGATATACTATGGGTTCCCTTTGTTTTGAAGGCCTCTTTTTGGCCTAATATTCTCTTATCTGACTTTTGTTAGTCTGTTCTTTGATACCATGTATCCTGAGTGTCATGGTCCAAATATAACGTACTGGAATCTGTAATGAACAAGAAACATGGGCTCAAGAATTGTAAACCGCTGGCTGAAATTAAATCAACATGATGCATTGTTATTTTCTGCAAAGCACAAGATTTATGCTAATCTGATTCCATTTCATTGAACAAGAGCAAACTCTACATCAAATCACAAAATGATTCATCATGAAAGCCTATGTCAAGAGTTCTCTATTTCAACAAACCACTCTAGAAAACCAACATTTTACATCAACTTACTAAGCGCATCACAACGCTTCGTGGGATTTCATAAGCCGATGCTACAAACATAAATAAACCTCAAGTCTTCTGATCTGATCCTACCAACAATGAACCTGTTACATTTAAATCAGTTAGAATGGTCTCCTATCATGCTCACATCAAGACGTTGAGGCATTAACACCTTGCATGGCAGCCGAGTTTAGAAGCTGCATTCCCTCTTCACCCATCTTCTGAACTTCAGATGGTGACAATATTCTGATGCACCTCACACAACCCACAAATTCCCTAAAACAAGAACGCCAAGTTAGTTGGATTCTTTCAAAGAGAAATGCAATTGGTATATGCTTTCGCTAAATTATACTAGTACTGTGCTATATTTTATACTTACTCCCATGGATCATCTCCAACAAGAAGTACATCGTTTTCAAAGTCAACATAGACCAACTTCCATCCAGAACCTGAGTCATTCAGCAAGCCCTCCAGACCAAACATGCGTTCTATCTCACGGCGCAGTTCATCGTAATTCTTGAAAATTGAGACATCGATTGACCTTCCAACCGATCCAGCCTTCTGAATCTGTCATATTTCACCACAACATATTGGTTTTAGGAAGAAATTTGTAGAATGATAAAAAAAAAAGAAAAAGAATTATAAGATAGATTTACCTTAGTGTAAGTTCGGAAACGTGGATTCACTTGCTGCCAGGAGCTTTGCAGTAAAAGATTGGTTTCATCAAACTCAACATTGCTTGAAGAGGCTCCACCCGAGTTGTCAGCATACTCTTGTATAGAGAAAGTCTGTGAATCTGCTAAGCTAGCTGTTGTAATCTGGGATTGGACATCTTGATTTGAGCAAAAGTTACCCACAAGATAATCAGATGGACTCGGGAAATTGGTACTCTTCATCGTACAGAAATCATCAAGAATAGTGCTAGAAACAGAAGGATCAATCACCGTGCTACCACTGTTACTGTCAAGATTGAAACAGCTGTATATGTCACTTTGGTTGTTGTGACTCACTTCAGACAACTCTTTATAACTACATGATCCATACTGGAGGTTTGACATGTCCTGAGGTGGCAAGTGGACAGGAAGATTAGCAGCAATGCTCTTCGAGTTATTAAACTGGTTATCCCATAATTCTTGTCCAGAATATAAGGCGTCCGAGGAAGTTGAAGACAGGTCAGATCTCTTTGTCATAGATAGAGATCCAGGATTCCTAAAAGATCCTGATGGAGGGTAACCTGGAGAATACGAATTAAAATCGACAGGATACTGAAGTAAGCCACTTGGAGCAACAGAATCTTGTTGCAATTGATCAACTTGTGGATCTTGGAGAATCCAAGGACTCATTTGTGAAGGTAAATTTCCAATATTATGGTTCATGGTTGTGAAGTCATTCATGCCATCATGTTGGTTCATAGACTTAATCGGAAGTTTTTCTTCACTGCATTGTCTTGTTGACTGGAACTGGCTGAGTTGATCTGTTGAAACCACATTTTCTAGCTTTGATAACTCACTTGCACCAGAGGAAGTTTGATTTGCTGATTTCCCAGGCGATGCTGGTACAACTGACATGTGTGAGTTTGTGTTATTGGGTTGGGTACTAGTACTATGTGATTGACATTCTCCTTGAGGAGCTAAGAGCTCTGGTTTGTGCTTTGCTGCGGATTGGACTATTGGGGTCGATTCTTTTGGCATGGTGTCCTTCACCATGTGCATAGGCATAGAGGCTGACACGTTCATAGGAGCAACTGCTCCGTGAGGCTTCACAAGCATTTTCATTAACTGATCCGTCCAAAGACTCGACACCTGGGGGCATGGAAGATCCCCGAGTGAATTGTCCGGAAATCGGTGAAAAGGCCTATTAATCATAGGTTCCCAGTCTGTTTGTCCTCCTGATAAAAAAATTACAGTTAAAGCGACTGCATCAGTCCACAAAGATATGAAGGGCATGTCTAAAGAAAGCATGTCGATGTTTTGCTCATTAAAGAACAAAGTGGCAACTATTCACTCAATACTCTTCCATCAGAAATCCACACATCATTAGAAATCTGTACCCGACTTACTTTAGAGACGCAGTGATGTTGAAATAAGGGGTGAAGTGAAAAAAATTATAGTTGCCCATACAGCATGAGTGAATATAACGTGGAAGTATTCTGGGAGAAAACTACTACCTAGGAAAGCCGAGGGGAAAGGACGTTTGAGATTAGCGGTAAGAGAAGGAAATATGAAGAGACTTTCAGGAGTCTCAATCTCCCACGGGTTAACTCTGTTTTGCTTGTCACCACACCCAGGCTCGTCCCACTCTACCTGTGATTCAAGAAACTATGATTACCAAAAAGAAATCGACAAGAAATCCATGAAACAAATAAAATGGCAGATGACCAAGCATTGTTAACTAATATCACCTGAAGACTACGCCACTTCGAGTTAGGCCATCTTAGTGGGTCTACATCGCTTATACCAATGATTGTGCCCATATATCTGTTGGAAGATGGAACACAATATCAGAGAACGTTATAGATAGATTGTACGAAGATTCAAGCCTTATCTTATCAGAGGAACCAAAATGCCAAGTGTTATCCTTAAAATTACCTCCGTTTACTGGATTCTTCAGTTTCAAACATCATTCCAAACCTCATACCAATTGAGAGTTGTGAGCTATATACAGCTTTTCGAAACTTGGTCAGTGGGATGACAAATTCCGAGGGACAGGCCCTGTAAAAATGTGTAGCAGACAATAACATGTTAGATATTTGTTTTTCCCATTATGCTTCCTTCTCGAAAAGATAGAGATTAAGATGGATCAGCAGCTTAAAACGGAAAGAACTTTAGAATCCTTGTGCATGAATTGCATATTTGCATGTAGGAATATCTCAGCACCTTGGATTGAAGAAGATCGAGAACGGGCTTCTGTTAGAAGCAGCATGTGCAGCTGCAGCAAGAATTCCGATGTGCATACTATCAGCGGAAAGAACAGAAGATGGCAATGTTGTTTGCTGACGGTTAACACGTCTCACTCCCAGCAGCAGTTGTGATTTTTCATCTCTGTACAGACAACAAGCAAAAGTTATTATTAACTGCCTCTATCTGCAAACTAAGCATATGATAACTAAATAATTCACTTTAGGGAACTACATAAACAATTAAACACATCAGATATTTGTGATTTTCAAAGAGGTCATGTTTATTGAAAGCATATCAACTTCTCTGTTCAAAGCATATCACTGTGGGCTTGTAGATGCAAGAACATTGTTTATGATATTACCTGATAAAGAGTACAGAATCACCAGCTCTGAGTCGCTTTGCACTTACAAACATACTCCATCCTGTAGTGAGAAGGTGCCTCTTTGGCTGCCCTGATAACAAAAATAGCAACTTAAGTTTCAAACCAAAAATGGCCTTAAACATAAATATACCCTATAGCATAGCATGCATACCCCGGTAAATATGGCGAAAAGTCCAGGTGTTATCATGTAAATCTCGAACAACAAGTTCCTGGCTCGGTGGTTGCATTGAATAGTCCTAGAATAAACAATAACCACTGAAATCTCACAAAGCATGGGTTAACGATTAGACATAAACTTAAAGACAGGTAAAGGAAAACCTTACCAGTTGAGGGAAAAGCTTTTCTGCGGCCCTTCGAGGAACGGAAAATCCACCATGGGTACTCGTGTCGCTGGCTGTCAAAGTTTTGCAGAAGAATTCAGTGGGGTGTTTGCTAGGCTTTAGTCCAAAGTCTGGTATAGGAAAGACATCTTTTTCCTGAAACATACAAGCACCATATATTAGAGGTAACTCTTAATCTACAGACAAAGCTTCCTTTGATATCTAGAAATAGAAAGGACAACAGTGCAGCGGAAAACTGATAAACTAAGTCCAGGCTTACAGAATTCACAGGCTGCAGGCTCATTTGGGCATAGATTTCATCGGTCTCTTTGTCGGCCTGCAGATCAGCAGACATTATTAACTTTTGAATAGAAATCTATATGCATCCGAAAAAATAAGGTCAGGTTGTCTTTGAAGAGTTATAGACTCACATGAAGAGTGACATTGTGCACTTGGCACAACAGCTGAGAGGGTAAATTTGGATAGTTTGGTATTTGTGTTGTTGCGATTCTGTTGGTTGAAACTGCAACCTGTTGGGAACAAAACACACCCAATATTTATGTTCAAGACTTCCAGACTAATCTTTTTTTTAACGAGAACCATTTTTCTGTAAGCAAATGCACCAGAAATCTCTTATGTGACATGTGGTGACAGGATTCCAGTTCTCAAGACGAAGATTATGAATTCCATTAAATTCTAGGGATAAATGCACCAGAAAAACGAAAATCTCAAAACTCACAGAGGAGTATCATAATCAACTCAAAAATCTAAACACTGAAAAAATTCCAATTTCATTACTTACTAGTTACTAATCATTAACATGCTCATCCAGGTGACACACATTCATAATCAAGGTTAGAGTTGAATGCAAAACAAACTTAGCTAGAAAACAAACAACTCAGTTACATGTTTATGTATTCTCAAAAATAAATTTATCAGAATGAATTTCTTCTAAAAGTCTTCCTTTAACTTTAGCTCACTCTGCTTATTTAACATTACAAAGATCATTCAAATGGGTAATTCACAGTAGAAGACTCTATAGAACTATAGAAGTAACAAATGACTGAGACAAGAATGAAAACAAAACAAAACCTGCTCACTGTGTCCTTGAGGAAAATAGAAGACAAGGCTCCCAACTTGAGGCAAGGTAACTAATGGACCAGCACAAGCATGCCACAACTCAGAGTTAATTGATTTCTTCACACCTATAAAAAAAATAAGCCAAGATCAACAACAAGAAATGAGACCTCCTAATCCTATAAGTTGAAAAAATCACAACTTTAAGGAAAAAATATAGGCAAGTAACAAAGAAACAGGGGAATTTTGACAGACTAACCATTATGATCCTGCATTTCCTTCAACAACTTCATCCCCTCAAGCAAATTACTCTCCCCACCAACCAAACCTCCTCCTTGCTTCATCTTTTCTTCCATACAAGCCATATACTATCAACTAATTCAACCCCAAAACCATCTCCACAACAATCTCCATTTTCTAACCAACAACTAGAGCTTCTATAAATGCTTATCCCAAGTACAAAAAACACATGGTCCAGTGATAAATCAGTGAGTAGAGTTTGGTTGGAGAGAGACTGGAATGGAATGGAATGAAAAAGCCAAGGCAAGACAAATATACCAGAGAAAAGAATCTAGTGAAGAGTATGAGAGTAACCAATCAGTGTAAGCATGCCTTAAAAATCCAAAACCAAGGAACAAAAAGGAAAAGAAAAACACACTGCTGCTGCAAAAAGTCACTGAAAAATCTATGTGGGGCTTGCTCTCATCTTTCTACTATCATCAACAACAACAACCCATCAACAGCTAAAAGGTAAAGAAAAACCAAGAGAATATAATTTAGAGGGGTCAGTTAAATTTTTGCATCAAAGCACGCGGATCAAAGCATGAGTGGTTAGACTATCAAGTGGTTTCGTTTTTCATCTCCTCTTCTCAAAAAGAAATTGACCTTTCAATGGCCTACCAAAGAAAAGCCTTCACCTTTGTTCTTTCTCCATCAACCTAAACACCAAAAGTTTCAATTTTTCTTCTTATTCTCCTCCTTTTTCCCTTTGCAAAACACTAGTCTTTTCTTTTTCTCCTCAACTGTAGTTAAAGCTTTTTACACTAGTTTAATGAATGAAGGGATGAATTCAAGATGAATTGAAGAGTGGAAAAAGAGAGTGCATGCCTATGCTACACTAGTTCTTAAATACACAGTTTGCAAGAAAATAGCTGTTGCAGCTTTAGAAAATTGATGAGCCCAAGACAAAATATAAGGGTTTATAAATTTGCAGGCAGCAAAGAAAGCAGTGCTATATTTTCACACGAAATCCTGAACTCAGTACCAAAGCAGAGAAATTTTAATAATAATAATGACACAGAGAGAGATAGAGAGAGATAGATGTGTGTGAATTTTAATAATATTGGACAACCTTTGCTTGCATACATGGACTACTCCACCTGCTAATGTAAAAATACAGCAATAATAGCAGTACTGGTAATAATAATACTTCTAATGTAATCTCAATTGGTACTTAAACATATAAAACATATACTCCATTTCTTTTGATTTCTCCAACTGTTCATCAGGTCTATGTCACCTGTACTTAAAGTAAGTTGCCACAGTTATGTAATGGGTGAATTTAAACTGAAAGGGTGAAGTTAATTTTTCTTCTTTTGATGGAACCTAAAATGGGGAATATTGTTTGTGTTACTGCTAAAGAACAACAAGAAAAGCATCACAGGAGAAGAACTAATTCTAAGGTAATATTCTTTTATGTAAGATCATAATCATTCTTCACAACATAATTTTTGGTGAGATCAAACTAAAATATTCATATTGATGAACCAAAACTTATTGAAATGAAACTAGAATATTTTTTCGAAACATATGCAAAGTTCAGTTGATAAGACCTTTCAACTCTAATTAATAAAACGGGTGTTTGAGACATATTTATCGTTTAAAATTAAAAATAGAAAAAGTATATGCGCCTCTTGGCTTCATAACAAACCTATTAGGAAGAGTTTTAGCAGTATATTCCAAGATATATGTAGGCCATATGAAGTTCTCTCATTTGTTGTTCTTCATCCTTGTAGATCTTTTTATTTATATTAGGCACATAATGGAAAATTCAAACACCAATTTTAATATGGGCTTAATTTTATGTATATATTATATTAAGGTTTAGTGAAATAGTAATCCTAGTTAAAGCATAGGGGTAAGTGTGATCGCTCAAGATTTGAGGTGAATTATACAGGAATTGAGGTGAAATTGAAATTAAGAAATGGAGGTCATAACATAGTTTGAATAAAGACATGGAGGGAGGTAGTTGGCGCTCTCGTGGATTACGAGGCCTATTTGCATTCTCCTGTTTTGTGACAATCAAGACTAAACTAATTAATGTAATATAGTGGCTTCCAAAATCGGACTAAGGTTCAATTGCAAATTTGTCTCTCTCTCTCTCTTGTTTTTCTTATTTTTAAATGTTTCCTTTGAGTTGCGTCACATAAATTTAACCGTCTGACAACGCGTGCGGTTCACGACAAATTATCATACGGCACATGTCCGAACCAACCCATACACCTGAACTGGTTTTTTTTGGTTCAAACTGCAACTTCATTAAAAGGACAAAGCCTGATCAATTACATTAATACAACTATACATATCCATCGTTAAATTAGGGGCGTAGACGAGCAAAACGTTCATGAAATGTTTGTGAAAAGAATCGGTCAATGTTCGGTTCATGTTCGAGTTTGACCAAACTAAACGGTTCGCGAACATATTTGTTTAGATAACGAACTGAACACGAACATATTTATTAGTGTTCGGTAGTTCACAAACGGTTCGCGAACAAAATAAATATTTTATAAAATTATACTATATATTAATATTATATAATCAATAGTAATTATATT
>JAYMSP010002494.1:0-23943 GCA_036897095.1 Plantago elongata
ATTTTGAAATTCAAAAGTGTGAGGGAAAATAAAAATTATCGTTCGAAAGTGGGAGGGAAATTCCGAATTGAAAAAGTCGGGGGGAAATTCAAAATTCAAAATGAATGATTAAAAATTTCAAAATTGGTCTCATTTTGTAGATCGTGAAAAAACGTATCCGTTGGTGCTTTTTTTGTATTCTTTTATTAAGTATTTTTGGAAATATTATTGTTTGAAAACGGATAAAAACCGAAAACCGGAGAAAAGGAAAAAAACAAAAAAAATTAGGGGGATGTGGCAGCAGCCAATTGACTGCTATCAGGCGCCTTACACGCCGTGACACGGCGCGGGAGGCTGATGCCGCATCCATTAGCGCGGCATCAGGCCCCGATGGGGACACTACGGCGCGACATGCACCACGACACCTTCATTGGGACAGTCTTATATTTCAGAACCAATCTACGTGTGGTCACTATTCAAATTCCACTGACTTCTCCACTCCCACTTGGAAAAGGAGGTGAGTATCAAGAAAATGTAAATGTTAAACATAGACAACAAAAAGATAAAAGATAATTAAGTACTTTGAATCCTCAACCTCAATCAAGAAAACCAATCTAAACATACCATATACCTTTTTTAAGATATTGACAAGTAAGAAAGAAGCACACACCTACTGTTAGCAAACATAATACTGACAGTAATATAAAAAATCTTCAATCTAGTACTCAGGCTCCAAAGTGAATAATTGTATGAAAAATGTAACAAACTGACGTCGATGACTGGTGTGCACTTTGCCATCTTGCAGCAGATTGAGAAGCCCTTTAGATCGACATTTATCTTCTACATAATATTAAAGAAGAATAACGCAGATTGCAATCTTGCAAAATCCTTCTTCGATCAGATGAATAACGTAGATTGGATCTTGCAGCGGAAAAAGATGATTAAGGTAGCTACATAGCGGAAGAGATAAAGAACAGAAATGTTAAATGCAGGACCAATTATACTAAACACAGTACACAATTATTACATATTACAAATAATACCAACATTATAATAATTTACAAAACACTTCATTCACTTTAAGAAATTACAATTTTATCTCAAAAACAATACAACGAGTTTACACGAGAAAACACAAAGATCCGGAGAACGGAACTACTCACCGGAGGCGACAAGAAGGTCCGGCTCCGACATCGGAGCAGCAACTCCGATCTGCTCCAGATCGGAGAGTACTGCTCCAATATGGAGCAGGTCGGATCCGATCTGCAACATGTCGAAGAGTACTGCTCTGATCTAGAGCAGAACGGAATCTGCTTCAGATAGGAGCAGTACCTGAGAGCTCTGCTCCAATCTGCAGCACCCTGTTTCAGATCGGAGCAGTGTAGCCTCGCTCCGCTCCATTCTGGAGTAGAGCGGAGCAATTCTTTCCGTGACACGTGTCACATTGAAATTTTAAAATTTAATGGGTGAAATTACAAATAAAATAAATGTTAACAATTTTTAATTTCACCACATAATTTTCAGTTATTATAAATCAACCCTAGTTTGTAAAATCAACATAAAAGAAGGTTAAAAGAAAGAAAATGAGGAGGAAAATTAATTTCAAAGTACAAAAAAATATATATAAAAATTCTGAAAAATTATAAATTATAATTATAAGTTAAATTTGTATATAAGAAAAAATAAATAAAATTTAAAAAATAATTATATTAAAAAACGGGGGACACGTATCACTCTCTCGTAATTTATGGGTATAAATTATTTAATATAATTTAAAAATATTTACAAAAATATTTAAAAAATAACATTTTGTTAAATATAAAAAAATTTCAAAAATTTAAAAACGTGATTTGCTACTTAAACTTTTCAATTGGATTTTTGAATTTTGTAAGATATTTTATGTTTTATTTTTTATAAATTATTTTCAATAAGATATATTTTTATATGTGCAATGCAGTAATATTGTTAATACTTAGGATCTATTTACAATTAATTAATAAATACATCATATTTACATTTAGGTACACCATATTTTTATATTTTTCAATGTGACACGTGTAACGTAATTAAGCTGTCACGTGTCACGAGGTACTTAAATTGAACACAAAAGTCAACTTAAGATATCAAAATCAAACGGTAACAATTAAATATATCTTTTTTAAAAATATCACAACTTAATATAATTTTTTCGAATTTTTAGTGTTTGGAGCCATAGTTGGATACCTCTAGCCACTAATTAAAAGCTGTTATCCCAGATTTACTGGGCTTGGGTAATGTTACTGTGTCTAACCTCATTGATCCGGATTCAAGTTGTTGGAACATTGATATTGTATTTTCTGGACATTGGAAGCTGAATCTATTCTTAACATCCCGCTGACATCGGGTCATTCTCATGATGTCCATGTTTGGCATTTTACAAAACATGGGCATTGTTTTGTTCATTCTCCAACATTTCTTCAATGGAGATTGAACAAAAAACTTGAAATCATTCACCTAGTCCACCTTCTTCTTCTCCTACAAGATGGATATATTTCTATTCCGACCAAGCTTTTTCCAACAACAACTCGGACTCCGACCAACACCAAGTCAGATATATTTCGATTCCGACCAAGCTTTCCAACAACAACTCGGACTCCGGCCAACACCAACTCAGATTCCGACGAATAGCTACCATCAATTTGAAGAATTAGAACTTAATTGGCTGAGATACCTCTTCCTTCTCTCCTTTCTCCAACATTTCTTCCTTCTCTCCATTTCCTCTATTGTTTCTCATCCTCCACGTTCATCTCCTACAAGATTCCGGTCAACCGACAAAAAGCTTGAAATCATTCAAGACTCATCTCCTCTCCCACTTTCACAACTGAATTTCTCTCACTGACCTCCTAAACCAGTAGCTTGCTCGCTCCACTTCTCTTCACCATTTTCCCCGTTCGAGAACCGAACACCTAATTAACAAGCTACTGAGAACTTGGAGAGTAAAACGATGGCATTGAAATTCATAGAAGTTCCGTGCGCGGTGGCGTCATGTTCCTACCGCCACCAAGGGACTCTACGTCACCCCCTGGGTTTCCTTCTATTCTATGAGATATTGATTGATTTCACTCTTCTTTTCGATGCATCTCAAGAGTTACACACCTTTTGCATCTTTAATCTTAGTAATTAGTTGGATAGTAAAAGGTAAATTATTGACTACTGAACATAAAACAAAGTAAGTAGGCTAGTAAAATGTAAATTATAAAACAAAAATACAAAGAAAATGCTAAGTGGGCTAAAAGAATGTGGATTAGAAAAACAAACTCGTAAGTTAGGCTTGAAATAATTATTAGTGTCAATTTTAAAACTGTACAATATATAATTTGTTATAACTTTAGAGTATTATTTGTGGAATAATTTGTTAAAAGAAAAAATGTACAGTAGGTATCTCTTTAAGTAGGATTAATTTACTATACATTTATCATGTGTAACTTGTATAGTTTCTTTGTTGATATACTATATTGATTTATAGAATTGCATCATATTTGAAAATACTACTCTTTCTTTTCTTGATGAATAATTTAGTATTCATAAAATATTAGTTAATGTGTCCGTGTTCAAGTATTTCTACATTAATTTGAATGGAGGTGACTTTCATCTAGAGAAATGCCTTTTACTTTTTAATTTGTAATCTATAGTCTAATTTAATATACGTTTTTTCATGATACAAGTAAGTATTGTATACTTTTTAAAAATAAACTAGATTATATTGATTTTATAGGCTCGTTTCATCTTTGTAAATACTATACGATTCTCATTTGGTAAATGTAGAGAAAAATTAAAAAAAATACATCTTAAAATATAATAAAATAAGGTATATGATTAATTACTAAAGTAAGTAATGAATCAAATATTTAATTTCATTTATTATATAACTCGTTTAAGTCCATAAAATTTGAAGTGAAATTTCAGAAATTTTAAATACCAAAACAAGTAAAATAAAAATTGCATATTAAAATATAACAGTATATAAGGTATACAATTAAATAGTTTTGCATATGCATAAATCAAGAGTAAACACATTTTTATAAAATGATGCCTTCATTTTTGCATACATTAAAACAAAACTAGTTTGTATGTTAGACAATATTGAAGGAATTGCATAGGCATTTCGTTACATATAATTTACGTAGATGAATATTTTATTTACTATATATTATTGGTTAATGTGACATTAAATATATAGTAAAGATATAAATACTTATGTCAAAGACATTCAAATTGAACTGCTTGGTTACGTAAATTAGATATTATTAAAGAATGCAACAAACAAAATTCTAAAAAATCGAGTAATCACTCAACTATTTAAGCAATCAACAATTTAGGTAATCAATATAAGTTGGTTTCTATAAGATTTTGGGTAAATGGGGAGAATAATTTACTATTACGGTTTTCATTTGGTTCTTGTATTGTATAGTTTCTTTAATTAAAATATACTTTATTTAGTTATAAACTCTTCAAATATAATAATTTAATATTATTTTTTGGCCATGAATTACTCTTAAAATATAATAATTTAACGACTCATGTTACCAATAAAATCATCCAATGTTAATAATTATAACATCTATGTTTTTAATGATATAAGTCTTGTTGCAATATTAAAAAATTTAATGTTGAGAATATGAGTGGTTGATTAACAACATCGATAATTTCATAATAATATAGGTCATCTCCAGATAAATTAATTATCTAGAGACCGTATTTTAGGAAACTTGATCCAAAGCATTTTACTATTTAATTTTTTTAATATATGCTAATATTTGATATATATTTTTGTACTAATCTTTCATATCTTTTATGTACTCGTAAGTGATGTATACTATAAAAAAAATTACTTGTATTAAAATTAAACTCGTAATGATTGAAATGCATATACCTTTAATATGTGTATATGATTTAGTTTCTAATTTTGAAATTGTTTCATTTCTATTTTTTTAAATATATACTACTATTTCTAATTTTAAAATTATTTAGTTTCTTGTTGAGAATTCCGATCAATAACGCCGATCACAAATCACCAACGATTCGCACAAACCAAAACAAGCAAGACACAAATCAATTTACGTGGGTCGATTGGATAAATCCAGATCTACGTCCACGGAGAATCAAAAACTTTATTACTTCGTTGTCTTCTCGATTACACATTGTTACAGAGAATAGAGCTAGAGTTACAACACCAAATTCAACCCCTAAACTCACAACAACAATACACTCAACTGACTATCACATAGAGCAAAGAAAAACTGGTGAAATTGAACTAGTTTGCGTGAGAATTAAGCAAGCTATCCTCCCGCTTTGTTTTATACTTCAAGCCGGAAGAAGAAGGCCGCCAAGTGAACATGAACCCTTCGATCTCAACAGATACAATTAATCCAATGGCTGAGATGAAAAACGCGTTTCAGCTTACATCATGATATTATGTTTTCTCCCTTCCAGCTGTAACAAACTTGCACCGTAAATTGGAAACCGATCCACACACTCCTGCAAATGCAAAAAACACCCACAAAACTTCTCAATCTCCACCTTGATGAGAAGCATTTCAAAAGCAATAACACTCCATCACATTCTCTTTATTGACTAATATCTAATCACCTGACAGTAGCTTCCAGCACCATATGCTCCCTCATTAACCATTCTCAACTCCAACCAAGCTTAGACAATGCAAGAACTTGGATGGAATCAAGGATTTTGTTAACATGTCTGCCGCATTTTCTAGTGTGGCGACCTTTGTGATTTTCACTTCACCCTCCTCCATAATGTCTCACATCAATATGCTTTGACCTTTCATGAAACATCTCATGTTTTGATAGATATATTGCACTTTGATTGTCACTTAAAATAGTAACAGCTCCTTGATTGAGCCCAAACTCCCACAATATACCTTTCAACCATAATCCTTCTTTCACAGCTTCAGTAATTGCCATGTACATTGACTCAGTTGTTGATAAAGCAACAACACTCTGAAGATTTGACTTCCAACTGATAGCTGATCCAAACAATGTGAAGATATAACCAGATTGAGATCTCATGTTATCCAAGTTTGCTGAATAATCAGCATCTGCATATCCCAGAACTGGATCTCCTTCCCATTTTTCATTCATGCAGAACTTAATACCTACATCTATAGATCCTTTCAAATACCTGAGTATACACTTCATAGCATTCCAATGTTGTTCCCCAGGATTGAACATATATTTGCTAGTCAAACTTAGAGCATAAGCCGCATCAGTTCTGCTACACACCATAGCATAAATTATGCTTCCAATGGCATTAACATATGGTATGTTACTCATATGCTCCATCTGCTCTTGAGTATCAGGGTTATGTTCTAGTGATAGCCTAAAATGTTGAGCAATAGAAATGCTACTGGATTTTCATTCTTGCATATGAAATCTCTGCAGTACTTTCAACAGGTAATCACACTGACTTAGCTTTAGAGATCCAACCTTCCTGTCTCTATAAATATCCATGCCTAGAATCCTTCTAGCATTTTCTAAGTCCTTCATCTCAAACCTGTTGCTGAGTTGCTTCTTTACTTTAGTTATCTCATCAATGCAGCTACTTGCAATAATCATGTCTTCAATATATAATAGAAAGAATGTGCTGATTTTAGTTTCTCCTCTCTTCAAGTATACACAGCTCTCAAATTCAGACTTAGTAAATCCGATTTTCTTCCATATACTCACTGAATTTCTTATACCACTGCCTTGGACTTTGTTTTAACCCATATAGTGATTTTTTCAGCAGACATACTTTATCTTGGTTTTCAGGAAGAATAAAACCTTCAGGCTGATGCTGAGTTACCATTCCAAGTTCCATATCAAATTGAGTTACCATTCCAAGTAGAATCCTTATGGAGGTGTGTTTGACTACATGGGGTAAAATGTCATTGTAGTCAACTCCTTCTTTCTGTGTGAATCCTCTAGCAACCAATCTTGCCTTGTATCTAATCTGTTTTGTAGTGGTAACTTCAATTTTCCTTTTGTATATCCATTTGCAGCTGACTATTCTCTTGTTTGGAGGTTTGTTCACTACTCCCAAGTTTTGTTCTTCTATAGAGATAACAGCTCTTTCTGCATGGCAAGCATCCACTCTTGTTTCTGAGCACTAATACTGGCTTCATGGAAATTTTGAGGTTCATGATACTTAATGTCCTGACATATACTCAGAGAGTAAGTAACATATTGATGATACCATACATCTTAGGTTCCATGTGCTCTCTCCTCTCTCTGTCTCTAGTGAGCTGGAAATTCCTTATTTCCTTAGTGATCACTGGAGTTTCCTTCCTTTTGGTGTATTTTCTTTTTTGTACCACATGTTGGTTTACACCCTCACTCTCCAGTTGATTTTGATTCTCACAAGTAACTATAGCAGGAGCTTCATTTTGCTCAGATGTATTTTGAGGATTATCAGGCTCAGGGGTTTGTTGAGGTTGTTCAGCTTCTTGTGGGAATGGTGGTTCAATGCTCTCATCATGTTCCCCTTCAGTTTGTCCATTATCACCCACAAGATCCACCTCAATCTCATAATCCCTGAAATGTGCATGTCTATAGAGAGTGAAGTTTCACTGCTCTTGTATGGGAAAGTCAGCTTTCAAATGTGACATCCCTACTAATTATCACCCTTTAAGAGCTCTTCTCTGTACACCAAAGCTTATAACCCTTCACTCCTTTTGGGTATCCTATGAACATACACTTTTGTGCCCTTGGCTCCAGTTTATCTTGTCTAATGTGAGCATAGGACAAACAACCAAATACTCTTAAGTGAGAGTGGCTCTTAGTTTCTACATACCACATCTCCTCAGGTGTTTTCATTTCTATAGCTGAGGATGGTGTTTTGTTCACCAAGTAGCACACAGTGGAGATAACTTCTCCCCAGAATGACTTGTGTACCTCAGCTTGAAACATGATTCATCTGGTTCTTTCTAGTAGACTTCTATTCATTCTCTCTACCAGGCCATTCTGCTGAGGAGTACCTAGTATAGTCTTATGTCTCTTAATACCCCTTTCGCTACAGTAGTGATTGAATTTCTCATATAAAAACTCTAGGCCTTTGTCAATTCTCACGACTTTAACCTTCATGCCTTTCTCATTCTCAACTTCTGCACACCACTCTTTAAACTTGGAGAAAGCATCACTCTTGTGCTTTATGACATAAACCCATACCTTCCTGGTATAGTCATTTATCAGAGACATAAAATACCTCCCTCCACCATTAGTTTGAACCTTAGCAGGGAGTGAATATAATCTAGGGGAGTTGTACTTGTGTGTGTTCCAGTGGGGAATGAGTTTCTCTTTGCCTTTCCCAGAATGCATTCTTCACAGGTTTGTAATTTCTCCATTTCTCTAGTATTAAAGACTTGCTTCTTGTGCAGCTCATGTATGCCTTTTTCACTCACATGAGCTAATATCTTATGCCATAATTCAATGTCATTGGTACTGGCTACTGCTACAACACCTGTAACTACTCTACACTTCATGTAGTATAGCATGTTTCTTCTAATACCACTCATAACAGCTGATGCATTCTTATTATAGACAATGAGCACACCATTTTCAGCAATGAACTTAAAACCTTTACCCTCTAAGGTTCCCAGAGATGTCAAATTTCTTTTGAGATCAAGAATATACCTGACATTTGTGAGAAGCTTCACAGAATCATCATCCATCTTTAGTTGTACACTTCTAGTTCCTTGTATACTGCATATCATGTCATTTCCCAACATCACATTTCCACCATATTTCATCTTTAGATTGATAAACCACTCCTTGTAAGGACAGATGTGGAATGAGCATCCAGAGTCTAGGATCCACTCATCACTAGCTTGTTCTCCAGTAATATTAAACACCTCTACAATGTTTAACACTTCACCATCGAATTCTACATTTCCTGCAAATTCATTTGAAGGTCCGGCCCTATTTCCTTCCTTCTGTCTCTTAAGGAGAAAATAATTCTTCTTGAGATGCCCAGGCTTCTTACAACGATGACAGATCATGGTTTCTCTATTAACATTTGGCATCACAGCAGGTGATTTTCCTTTCACCTCCTTGTTGAACTTATTCTTTTGATTATGTGGTTGAAACTTTGGTTTGTTGTTGTAACTCTTCACCATAAGTCCCTCTCCAGACACACTTTCGTTCTTCAAGAAATCCTTCTGCTGCTCTTTCTGTCTAATCAAGCATCTAACCTCTTCGAAAGTGACTTTCTTCTTTCCAGTTAATGCAATGGCATCTCTGATACTCTCATAGGACTTTAGCAGAGAGTTGAGTTGAATAATAGCCTTATCCTCATCCGATAGCCTTGAATCTTCGATGCTATCCAAATCATCAAGCATCTTATTGAACACTGCCAATTGTTCAATGACACCTTCGATCAGGATTCATCTCGTACGAGTAGAGTTGAGCTTTCATGAATAACCGCCGAGCAAGCAATCGTGTTTGATACAATGAATCAAGCTTGTTCCATAGATCTGCAGCGGTTGCTTCCCTTGCAACTTCTCTCAATGGCTCATCACCAAGGCTCAGAATGATTCTTGTACGAGCCTTACCATTCATTATTTTCCACTCCTGATCGGTTCACTTCTCCGGTAACTTATCTCTCGATATTAGAGCCATCTCCACACCTTGCTGGAACAAGATAACTTCGATTTTGATTTTCCACAACGCAAAATCGTTGGTACCGGTGAACTTATCGACATCAATCCTTGTCGATCCCATTCTCACTGCTCAAATCGGCGATTACAATCAAAACTCCTCCAAGTTTCCCACAGACGACACCACTTGTTGAGAATTCCGATCAATAATGCAGATCACAAATCACCAACCAATCGCACAAACCAAAAGAAGCAAGACACAAAGCAATTTACGTGGTTCAATTAGATAAATCCAGATCTACATCCACGGAGAATCAAAAGCTTTATTAATTCGTCGTCTTCTAGATTACACCCTATTACAGAGAATAGAGCTAAAATTACAACACCGAATTCAACTCCTAAACTCACAACAACAATAAACTCAACTGACTATCACAGAGAGCAAAGAAAAATAGGTGAAATTGAACTAGTTTGTCTGTTTTATACTTCAAGCCGGAAGAAGAAAACCGTCAAGTGAACATGAACCGTTCGATCTCAACATATACAATTAATCAAACACTTGAGACAAAAAACTCGTTTCAGCTTACATCATGATATTACGTTTTCTCCCTTCCAGTTGTAACAATCTTGCACTGTAAATTGCAAACCGATCCACACACTTTTACAAATGCTCAAAACACCCATAAAACTTCACAGTTCCTAATTTTGAACAATTAAGAAATTGGTCATGAGGGTGAAATTAAGTTTCAATAAGTGGATCTGAAGTTTGTTTCATTGACAATGGCAAAAGTAGATTTGAAATTTGTCCTAAATTCAACCATGAGCTGTCTGGTAACAAAAATTGTACTATAATACAACTTTAGCGTCAGGGATGGATGGTGCAGCTAGACTTTTTGCGGCAGGGGCCTACTTGTAAGAAGGCAAACATTGTGGGTCTCTCGGGAAGAACGACTTCGTACCTACTCACTTTATTTTCGTATGGCAACATAAGAACCGAAATTTGCTTGTATCTGACGAAACAAAGTCGAACGGTTTCGTACTGGCAACACAAAAAACCCAAAGTTATATACAATTGCTGCCAAATGTGCCATTCTTTAAGCACTTGATTTTGGATCACAGGATATAAAAATAGTGGAAGGGATTGCCTCATAGATTATAGAGGAAATTGAATGGTTGTCTTCTTCTTTATCTTCTTGTGGTTTCCCTTTCATTAGAAGAACCGGAAATAATTTGATACATTCTTGGAGCCGAAATGTTGAAGGTAACCACAACCTCGCATTTCGCGTTGACTGATCTTGAGCTCGATTGGAGTGTTTTATATACAGAAATATTAAACGCTGGTATTTAACGTAGGATACAATTTTAATATATTACAAACCAACTCAATATTATATTAATTTATAAAATAACCCCATAAACTTTAAGATACTATAATTTTATTCAAAAATATTTTTATTTATGCATTTGAACTCTCTAACATGCATCTTTCCTTCGAATCTTTAAACAAACATAATTAAAGAACACGAGGAGGATATGATTTTTTAAAAATCATAAAAAAAGTCCAGGACAAAATTAAAAATAAATGAATTTAAATTTAATCAAATCATTCATACTAAATTAACATTTTTAACTTTTTAAAATTAAAAAAAATTACTAAACAGGCCCGTTATATTATTACTTTTTAATATTTAAAGTATTATGGGGATAAAAAGAACATATAATAAATATAGAGATTAAATTTTATATTTATAATATTTAAAATATCTTTTATATTAAAATGTATCCAAAGTTTAATAAAAAGGGTTGGCGCGTTCAACAATTACAAACCTCTTTGACTCTATCATTTAATGAATAAAGTACTCTGAACAGTCTCATGGCTGGCACTGCTACTACAGAAATTAAGAAATAGTTCAACTCTCCAACTACACACCCATAAATTCATTGATTGATAAAAACCCACGTCTTAATCCTGGAAATCACAAAATACCCAAGAACACAATTCAGTCCACTTTTGGTTCAAGAAAAAAATCAAAATGGGAAAAGATCTCTTCTTTAGTGATGAAGAGCAGATTGGAGTAGTATCCAAGTCAGCATTCTGCTGGTGGAGAAAACCAGATGAGTTTGATGAAAATGGTAATTTCAAGATTGAAATCACAGACCTCTCAAACTTGACTCCAAGATACAAAGTGCTGAGGGAAATGGAGAGGCTTGCTTTTATTGCTTCTGAAGGCCTTGATGATCTGAGACACAAGCTGGTGTGTTACAAACCAGGTGACTTTTGGGTGCCTGTTGGTGGGATCAGTAAGGAAAACATGGATGTGCCACCAATGATCACTCTTCTTCTTGTTGGACTTTGTGGTTCTGGTAAAAGTTCCTTTGTCAACTTGTTGTATAGTGTTCTTGGCAGATCTGGTCTCATTCCATTTGCTCAAACTTCAGGTACCTTCTATTCTATCTGTGTGCAAACTCATTCAGTTCAACTCAATTATATTTAATTATATTTTACTATAATTCAATTCAGTTCTGCTTAGTTATATTTTACTACAATCCAGTTCAATTTATTTAGTTCAGCATAAATAATTGCAATTGAAGTGAACGGTGATAAATCTATCTTTCTTCTTACTCGAAAAGTGAAAATATTCTCCCTCCCCGTGCTGCTTCGTTAGGCCATTTTTTATTTTCGCCGTTGTTTTTAATATATCCAATAATATTTGTTGTTGTAGAAGACATTATAGCATACATATATCTATGATAAGAATGGATGTTAATGGGGTTTACCGTTTACGATAGCTAATTTAGTAAATATGCTATATCAGTGTGCGTCAGGAATAAGTACAATTATAGCGAGACGGAGAGAGTATATTGTATATATGAGACTTTGTTGAAATGTGAACAGGTGAATCTTCAAACCAAACCACATTGTACCTTGAGGAACAGAACGTTCTCCGATCACCACGGAGCGGGTTCTGTGTGTTTGACACACGGGGATTCGATCAAGGCCGATTAGACGAGGGGCTTGCGGAACTGTCGTCGTGGACAGCTAATGGAGTTCGCCATAACCAGCCTTGTCACAGAGCTGGAGATGTAAATGGTAAGGGGTCAATGGGGATAGACAGTTCAAGGTACATGAAGAGGAAGGTCAACTGTGTGCTGGTTGTAGCTGATCTGTCAATGATTCACAAAGCATTTTCATCTGGTGGTGATATGAAGTCAATGGAAGCATTGAGGGATATTTTCCACTCTTCTGCTATTAAAAAATCTAGTAAGTCTCTTTATACATCCTTTTAATCAGTTGTTTACTCGCCCTTAGCAGATTTCATGTGATTTAGATAATGTTCCCTTTGTTTATGTCTAGCCTTAATTTATCATTTAGACGAACTTATTTTACAGTTTGATCGTAATAATTTCGTTATACGAATGCAAATTGGTAACTAATCAGCTAGTTGATGTAAGTATACCTACACAGTTTATACTAGTACTACTTAATAAAATGTAACATGAAGAGCTTGTAATATTTGACAGATGAGAGTCCAATCTTGATCCTAACGCATGGAGACACCCTGAATGCTGATGACAGAATCAATGGGAGGCTGAAGATCTGTGAATATTTGGGGATACCTGAAACAAGTGGTGCATATGACATACCATGTTTGACAGAGCAGGGGATACTGGCCGAGGAGTCGGACCCTGTCACTGCATTCGCCCTAACTGAAGTAGTCTACCGGGCTCTACTTGTGTCCGATAGAAAACATGTTCCTAAGAAGAAGTTCAAGGACTGGGTTGTTTTAGTCTTGTCGTGGATCATGTGGTGCTTTGCTGCATTTTTCGCCAAGCTTGCACATTTCTTTGCCAAGTTTGGGCATCACGATAATAAGCTAAAAATGTGATTTTAAGGGGTATATTATTTTTTTGAGTGTGTGCAAGGTGAGATATTTCATAATGTTCATAAACTTTAATGATGTAACTCGGTGAATCGTTTGATTATTCAATTCGATGGATCTTACGACTTGATTCGATGAATAATGTTTTACGAGATTAAACATTTTGAAGACATCACCAAGCACAAGATTATTTCGCCCAGAATGATTAGGCCTACCCCTCGTTTCAAATTAAATATCTTCTTTTGATTGTTTTACGGTAAATACACTTCAACTATAACTATAAGTAAAGAGTAATTATAATAAAAGGAAAGATTTTTCTAATGCATAGAAAAATTTGATTTCATTATAAAGAAACGATCATAAGGACTTTAAACCGGTCAGTAACTTTTGTATAAATACTCCCAATAAACTAACTTTCTATAAAAAATATAAACACCAAACCATCTTTCTCTCTCTAGAAAATTCTACAGAGAGAAACATTCATACTTCTTCTCTCTTTCTCTTCCTCCTTTCCCATATCTTCAGGCGACATACCGAAGCCTCCTCAACCGCTCCTTCCTTGGTGCCGCCTCCTTCGACGAGTTTGGAATAATCATCTTGACGGATTTCATCGATTTTCGTCGAATTTCTACGTGATTTTGTCGGATTTCTTCACATTCATCAATAATGAGATGAATCGATTCAATAGATTTGTAGTTTTTGTTGTTTTTCATATGTTATATCGATTTAAGTTACTTTTTTGGTTAAAATCTCAATTAGAACATAAAATTGACCTTTTATTTTTCATTTTCGTTGATTTTACGATCTGATTTTTTTCAGATCTGAATCCAAATCTGAAATTCGCACATTGAGAAATTGTTTTAATTCGCTCACATGTTATATGGTGCTTCATTATGGTTTTAAGAGGCGTTGTTATAACTTTAATAACTGATGTTATGGTTTTAAGCATCTCCATAATATGAATTCATTTCGTTTTTTTTCGTTAAATTCAACCGGAGGTGAAATTTTATCTTTTATTCTTAGTTTTCTAGTGCTCTCTACGATCTGATGTTTCCAGATTTGAAACTAGATCATAAATCTATATAGTAAACGTCGAATCATTTTGCAAATCATGTTATTTGATAGTTTCTTATGGTTTTAAGAGCATACATTATAGTTTCAAGCATCATTGTTATGTTTTGATTGTTTTTACCTGTTATTTTTAGCGAATACGTTATAGTTTTAAGCATCAACTCTAGAGTTTTTAGCTCATTATGTAATATTTATGATTTGATTTTTTTAAAGGCTTTGTTATAGTTTTAAAAAACACTATTTTGAATTTAAGCATCAATGTTATTGTTTTTAACTTGTATACTAATTTGTTATAGTTTTTACTATAGTTTTAAAAAGCAATGTTACAATTTTAAGCTTCTATATTAATATTTTTAGCTTGTATTAAATATTTTTGTTTGTAATTATATTTAGGGAATTTTATAGTTTTTAACATGAACTGTCATAGTTTTAAGAACTTCCATGATTTCAAGCATCAATATACTATTTTTAGTTTAATTTGTATGTTCATTTTAATAAGAATTACTATGATTTGAACTCAGTCAGTGAATATTGTATATAGGTCTGAATGATGACATCGAGTTGGATGATAGGTCTCTCAAATGTGTCATTGCAGTATTGAAGCGACAAGAACAAGCAACGAAAAATAGGAAGTCGAAGTTTACCAACAAGTTACCGAATGAACATTTGTTGTAATTGTTTTTCCATGAGAATAGATGCATGTGTTAGAATCTTTCGATCACAAAATTTTCAAGTAGCTAATTTAAAGCTATTTATTATTATTTTAATGATTTTTCTGAAATATTATTTGACTTGTTTAATGGTGGTTGAATGCTATTAGATTGTCATTTAAAAAATAAATTATCATAAAAATATCATGCAGACCCTTAAAACTATCAGATCATATGTTAAAAAATTTTACAAGAGATGTTAAAACTATAATTTAAACAAACAATACCGACTCATTAAAATCATCATATCATATTTTAAAACATTAACACAATGCATTAAAAATATAACTAAAAATTTTAATGCTAACAATTTAAAATCATAACATAAATATATTAAAAATATAATAAAAAATATGTGTGATTCGGTGATTTTTTAATAAGATTGACCGGTCGTCAAAGCGTTTGTAGTCGAGTGGCAAGCTGAGACACCCCGTAATCATGAGGTCACGGGTTCGATTCCCCGAAATGGATGATTATATTCTCTAAATAGAGATTGGATGGTGATTTGCCCGAAATGGGTGATTATATTCTCTGAATAGAGATTGGTGGTGATTTGCATCTAGAATCTTTTCTTTTGTTCAACAATTGTAATTGTAATGCTATATTTCATGTTCAATAATAATTAAAAGAAATAAGATTGACCGGTCAGACCGTTAAAACTCAAAATTCACTAAAATTATAAAAATTTATAATTTTCTACCTTTTAAAAAAAATTACTTCTTCTAATACTTCAGTATAAATTAATCTTACCTCACAATATGTGGTAAACTTCCATGATAGTTTACTAAAGAAAAAGTATAAGGAAACGATTTATTTGGAACCAGTGGAGACTTTACGAACTACAAAAAATTGAACTGGGGAATTCCAAAATTCTAAGTCTCAATTGGAGCGGAGGATTTTTTAGCCCAAAAATTCCCAAA
Source organism: Plantago elongata (assembly GCA_036897095.1). NCBI lineage: Eukaryota > Viridiplantae > Streptophyta > Magnoliopsida > Lamiales > Plantaginaceae > Plantago > Plantago elongata. The sequence goes on from JAYMSP010002494.1 coordinate 16,190, forward strand.
CATGGCAGATTTTCTTGAGATAGGCACAAAATTGTAGTTTATATATTTACAAACCTAATCAATTTCCTTTAAAGTTCACACCCGATTGTTAATTTTAAAATCTTAAAATTATATTAATGTTGACATTACATGAAATTCATGTCATTTCATATTCATTGCCTCGGACCCATAACATTTTATGTTAAACCAACTATTAGAAAAGAGAGGTGAACATGAGAAGAGTAGAGAGTATAATAGAGAAAATAGAAAGTTCATTCTTTACTTGTATATTGTGTGTATAAACGAGAGTATAAATATGAGGTATTTATATAAGATTAAAGGTAGATCAAGGACCTAGGAGTATATGAAGTGACATCCACTACTTCAGTAACCAATAACACCATTAAACTCATTAATCGTTCATTAACTAATATAATTAATTTACATTTATCCATAACATTCCCCTTGAATGGACAATAGTTGATGATGTCGGTACGCGAGAGATATATTGCCTCGTTAAAAACCTTGCTTAGAAAACTCAGTGGGATAAAAACTTAGTCAATGGAAAAAAAGTGCAGTGCGTATCCAACTCTCTTGATCGATGCATCATTGTAATTCTTCAAACTGTTGAAATTCCAATTCTCCGAATCAACTTCTCAAATGATGATGTATGATATGATTTGATGAACAAATCTTCAAATCTTATGTACTTGAATCTTCTTCATAGATGATGGTGGAACTGCTGTAATATGTAGCTCGTCCTCAGATGGAAAAACTTTTCAAACATCATGTAGTTTCAAGTTTCATAACATCACTCCATAATATTGTAAGGTTGGATCAATAAGTCTCATGACCTTATCGCATGTATCAAAGTTATGGAGGTGGAGATAATTATTTGTCATTATAATTTTGCCTCGTTAAAAACCTTGCTAGGAAAAATTTAGTGGGATAAAAATCTAGTCGAATGGAAAAATAGTGCAACAATGCTCATGTGATGCGCACGATTACTCATTCATATGCTCAAACTTCAGGTTGAGCTAATTTGGTGTTAACCAATATTACTTTGTATTGATAATTTTTAACTCATACTTCAATAGCTCACTGCGGTGATACCATTTTGATTTTCTTCAACATAAAGTTGATTATGATGAGTATAATGGTTTCACATATGAAACATTAGTTCCTCAAGAACTTTACTCATTCAATCCATAGTTGCTAGCTAACATGGTATATTCAGTCTCCTTGGAACTAAGTGTCAGAGATTATATCTCCTCTCATTGAAAATTTTCAAATTATATTACTTGCAAATCAAAACATGTCGGTTTTTCGAATTCGTTTGATCAATCAGACTTCAGGTCCATGAGCTCATTTTTCTATCATCATCATCATCATCATCATCATCATCATGTTATCAAATGAACTTACATGTAAGACCACAATTTACGTGTCAAATAAATAATGTCCATCGAATTTTGCATATGCTTATTCATTTCTCGGTTTCATGTATACCGGTATTTCAAATCTCTTTCTTAAAATTTTCAAGTCAGTACTGATAATTGATATCTGAATATTTTTGTAGGTACCATTTCATTTCATATAGGCCATATATTATATTTCAAATATATATGCCTTATATGACATCCATTACTCTCCAGGAGTACCAACTGTCTTATCTTGCCGTTATCCTGTATTGTATTGTATTGGAATCATAATTCACAGAGGTGAATGAATTATTAGTACAATAGGCAAGATATCTCATTATTCATCACATATCATATTATAATTAATATGTAACTTTGTATGCCTCACGATAGGGTCATAGCGGGTTAACATTCTAATCATAAAATTGTATGTTTGAACATATCTTGATATAGTAACATGAAACTGAATTTTTTGTTCGAATTTGAACTTTCAAATATATTGGACCAATTCGCTCTACAAATTTTTTACTAGCTTATTCATGTTATTTCTCCCCTAAACTGGAAAAATTAGGGGTCATTAAATATAATGCCCAGCTTAGAAATTGATGTATGCATACAACTTATGTATGCTTCAAGCACAAGTTCTCTGCGGAGAACAATATGATAGGGAGTCAATATATTTGCACAGTTGAATTTTCTTGTGCTGAAAATAAAATTTGCCCTCAAATTGATAATCATACTTGTGGGTAAAGACACATATACATCAATAGTTGTCAACTTTAAGTGTGTGACTTTTGTTAATTTCAAGATCTTTATTTCCATGTTGTATCATGCCATAATAATAAAGACAACACGAGATAGCTTTCAACACATAATCATATGGAAACTTCAGGTTTCACATAAATGGTTAAGTTATAACCGCATGGCCTAATTTGTCACATAAAATTATATATTTTCTCTCAACTTGAGGTTGATGAGTTCTACTTTATGCTTGCTTTTGGTGTTTGATGCATGTATAAACAAGCAAAACGTTCACATTAGTAAATGAGAATAATTAATTTTTTTTAATTTGACCATGATCTTTCAAGCAAACTTTAAAACTTTTTTTCTTTTTTCAAACATCTCATGTGGTCTGATCATGTATGCACTTGTATAGATCAAATAGTGATTATCCCACTTTTTATTTGCATCACCATTTTTCAACTACGCGGGCTGATTATTTTATACTATATTTGCATCACATCAATAATGCCCTTTTTTTCCAGTATAGGTGGATATTTCATCCTTGGCTAGCTAAAGAAAGCTAGAACATTTTATCCATAAGCAACTGAATTTATCATTCTACCACTTTTGGTGGTTATATTAAAATTCAAGATATGTGGATCTTTGATGGTAAGGTATTCGATCTTTTATGGTTCCATCGTTGATGGTGAAGAAATATATCATATTTTCCTTATCTTGGCTTCATATTTGTATCATATTCACTTTAAAGAATATGCTTTTGTATTGTATCATCGCTTGTAGAGCGTTATTCCAAAATATGAGTTTGGATATGATTCACCACTATCAATAAAAATAGAGTGGTTAGATAATAACATAATATGAAAAAAAGAATCTTCAAGGAAGTAAATTATAAACAAAATAGAACTTATCTTGAAAGATGATAAGTAATATTTTTATCTTTTCATAGGATATGTAGCTCAATTGATGGCATCATTCGTATATGTAATCTCCATAACTAGAGACTTGTAAGTGATCATACTAAGAGACATGACATCTCCTTTTAAAATTCTTTGTCATGATCTTAAGTATGTCATGGGTATGCCATAGTCCAAGGTTCTTTCATACATATTTCAAATGAACTACAAGAAGAAAGAACTTATTAGTATATAATCTCAAACATAAAATAATAAAATAAACCAATGTAGTATATGAAATTGAGAGATGGAGAGATGATGTAATAAGAAATCTCTTATTCATAATCATCATCGTTCTTTGCCAATTGGAACTCTCTTCTTCTTCTAGCTTTTTCTTTCGAATCGTAGTGCACATTTTATATCAGTTGGTTGAGCACTATCGTGCTGATAACGTTTTAAAAGAAAAAGAGAGGAGAGCATGAAGAGAGTAGAGAGTATAATAGAGAGAATGGATAGTTCATTCTTCACTTGTATGTTGTGTATACAAATAGAGTACAAATAATATGTATACAAGAATAAAGGTAGATTAAGGGTCTAGGAGTATATGAAGGGACATCCACCACTTCAGTAAACATTAACACCATTAAATTCTTTAATTATTTATTACCTAGTACAATTAATGTATATTTATTCAATTTGGAGGTAAATTTATATTTGTCAATTATTGGGTAATGAAGGAAAATATTACCCAAACTCGACAATCAAAATCAAAGCCCAACCTAACCAAACTACTTTAAAGTCCAATATTAGTCTGGAAACTCAATTTCCAAAGCTGGTTTTCATGTTTCAGGCACCAAACGAAATTCAGGCCCCACGTCGGGCCACGATCCAAACACACCCTAGTGGGCATCGCTTGCCACGCAACCTAATCAAACATTTTAAGTTTAACTACGTATTATGTCTAAACTATTAAATGTTAAATATTTAAATAATACCTCGTTATATAAATAAAAATTGGTATACTTTATGATTGAGCAAATGTATCCTTATAACGCATTATGAATTTTGGTATGACTATTTCATTATAATTTATTTTAATAATTTTAAGTAAGTATTTTTAAAGACACTCTTTAAATAATTAATTAATAAAATTATTGATGTTGTATAAATTAAAATACATGTATTTCTGCATATTAGAGTTTCTACATATTGAAAAAAGACTTATTTTATTAGTAATATAAATATTTTGATTAATAATATGAATAATTTATTGATTCATAGAGAAATTATAATTAGATTTATCTCCATGAAACTTTGTAATAAAAAAATTATTTTTGATGATATTTATTTATTTCACCATTCAAATGTATATTGTAAATTCCTAGCCAGTATCCTTTTTATTTAGTTTTATGGAAACGAATTGATGAGTGGTCGTTTTCCGTAGCCTGTCGACTTTGTCTTGTTCCACTAGAGAAAACAAAACGGTCTCAAGACCCATCCTTTTCGTTCGTTGTCACAAATCACAATACTATACTGATGATTCTGTTGGGAAAATGTTTGTTCTATTTTAATTTTTCAATCTCAAAACTTGTTATTCTCTCAATATAATGCTCAATGAGAATAAAGTGAGTAAGACTACACCCAATGAGGCGTCGTGCCTGACGCCGTGCCGTGGCGCCCCGTAAGGGGGAGGGACGATGGGTGCGGTACGGCGTGCGTGCCACGCCGTCAAGTGTCAGCAGCCAATCGACGGCTGCCATGTGTCCTTTTCTTTTTTTTTTTAACTTTTTTTTCGAAATTCAAATTATATCCGTTTTAAAACGGTAATATCTCCAAAAATACGAAATAAAAAAAAATAAATCACCAACATCTATGTTTTTTAAAAATCTATAAAATGAGACCATTTGATATTTTTTACTTCATCCCATCTCCAACTCCTCTTTCTCTCTTAATTGAACTTAAAAAACTCTCTTCTCACAAAACACCTTTTTCACTTTCATTTTCCGGCGAACTATCCGGCGAGATGGACGCAGAGTATTTGCAGTGGTTGAAAGAAAACAAACCCCAAAAATATAATTAGTACATGCAAGCTCATTATGAAAACACGATTTTCCCACCCCAACCGAGTCCCCAACTGAGTGTCGTTTCGACCTTTGTTCCAAGATCCCTACACTCAAATTCACCAATCTCCATCCTTCCAAACACCGGAAGAGGAGGTCGTGATGGAGACGCAGCCGGAAAAACAACCGATCTGGAGGCGTGGGAAAGCCAAAGCCACCGGAGGAGCGATAACCAACACAACAACCGGACGGAACAACCCATACAACGAGAGTGAGGATTTGGGGCTCGTCTCAACCTACATGGAGGTTAGTCAAAATGTTATTGTTGGAACGGATCAGAAGTATTGCAAATTGTTCCGTCTTGTTGCCGAGAAGTATGAGGATATCAAGAGGATAGGAATGATGATCGGGATGGATAAATTCCGTTCTCATGATTCGCTTCGTGGAAGATGGGGGCGACTAAGAGATGACATAAATCATTGGAAGATTTGTGTGGAGCGTGCTACTGTCATGGTCGGCAATCGGAGTGGCTATAGTGAGTTCGATGTGCGGGACACTACCCAAGAGCTATACAGGGAGAAATCAAAGCACCACAACTCATTCACGACGTTCAAACAGTGGGATGCCATGAAAACATACCCAGAGTGGGAACTCAAGATGAACTTGGAGGAAACCATGAAGAAGTGGGTACCAACTGGGGAGGATGGGTTTGAGGGTGGCGATGTTGATGTAGGTGATCAACCAATGGAATCAACAGGTGCAGGTGGCAGTAGCGGAAGTAAGCGAAATCCAGGTTATGAAAGTGCGGCAAGTATCAAACGTCCCATTAGTCATGACAAGGCCAAGAAGTTGGCTAAGAATGTCACTTCCGGTAACTCTTTAATGGATGCCTTCGGTGAGGAAATAACCGGCTTCAGTGAGAATTATCCCCTATTCTTTGAAGTTGAAAAACAAAAGTTGGAGCTTGCTCGCGAGAAGGAGGAGCGCGTAAGGCAAAGGCGAAGATGATGGACACATACTTGGCACTTGTCGGAAACTACGACAACTTGCCCAACGAGGCCAGAGCACACTTAGATGCACTTGGCAAACAACTGTTTGGATCGGGCTAATGGTAAAGGATCACTTCTGTAGTGTGCCGAGTTTGTTTTTTTACCTTCCGCAGTTTCTTTGTATTTTACTTTCCGTTGTGTGGCTAGTTTATAATTTACTGTCCGAAGTGTGCCTTGTATGTAATTTTGAATTTGAATTTGAATCTGTCAGGCATCTCACGAAGCATCTTGTCAGCCACTTTAATTTTGTCGGGAATCTTATCAGCCACTTTACTTTGTCAGGCATCTTATCTTTATATTAAGTTTTGTTGGGAATCCAATGTTGAAGTGACTCAGCTATGACTAATTAATGACTCAGCAAATCGTCTATATAATGGAAGCATGAAACTCATTTGTAGACACAACACCCTCATTCATTCTTCCTCTGTATTAATCATGTTCAACCCAGTTCAAGAAAGCAATACTTCATCCGAGAACAATTCGTCATCTGATGAACTTCTTGATGGCTCTTCTACATCCAATCCTTTCATACATATGCAAAACATGATGATACAGAACTGTCAAATATGATCCAACAACAACAAGTCCATCCACGACGTAGCGGCTACAAACGTGCTTACATTGACAGAGAGCGAGAAGATTGTGTCGTTCGCTTGGAGCGAGACTACTTCGGTGTTCGTCCAACATATACACGGTATTTTCGACGGAGATTCAGAATGGAGAGATCGTTGTTCGAACGGGTGATTGGAGGTGTATTGCGTCAAGATGATTACTTTGTATGCATACCAGATGCCACTGGCTGGCAAGGGTTAACCACACTACAAAAATGTACCTCCGTAATTCGCATGCTCCCTTATGGGGCATCTGCCGACTCGGTTGATGAGTATTGTCGGCTTGGTGAAAGCACGGCTCATGAGTGTCTATATCGCTTTTGTGACGCCGTTGTTGTTGAGTTCGGTCCAACATACATGCGCAGGGCCAATGAGGAAGGTTTACGAAGGTTGTTAGCAATCAACGGTGCATGAGGGTTTGTGTGCATGCTTGGGAGTATCGACTGTATGCACTGGACATGGAAGAACTGTCCGAAAGCATGGTACGGTCAGTTCCAAGGCAGGAGTAAAAAGGCTACTCTTGTGTTAGAAGCAGTAGCATCCCAAGTAACTTGGATATGACATTCATTCTTTGGGAAAATACAATGACTTATCAATCGTGCAACGTTCACCGGTGTTCGACGATATCCTTAACGGCACGGCCAATTAGGTCGAATTTGATGTGAATGGCCATCAATACAACATGCCTTACTATCTAACCGATGTGATCTACCCACAATGGGCTACGTTTGTTCCTACCATCCCGAATCCGGTTACTCACAAGCAATGCAAGTTCTCCGAGCTTCAAAAGTCATCCCCACAAAGATGTGGAACGTGCTTTTGAAGTTATGCAAGCACGATTTGCAATTATACGAAATCCGGCACTTGCGCACAACAAAAACATTCTCAGCAAGATTATGAATTGTTGCATAACACTCCACGACATGATAGTTGAAGATGAGAGCCACAAATACTTTAACTATGACGAAGAAATTGAACAGCTCGAACAAGATACCCG
>JAYMSP010002495.1:0-23940 GCA_036897095.1 Plantago elongata
TTGGGAATTGGGAGAATGACTGCTGAAGCTCTGAAAATTGGGAGAATGAAAGTAGGGTTTGGTTTTACATAACCAAGTTCAGTCAAAGTTGCTACTATACTAGCCTTAAAACGTTTTTTGGAGTTTTTTTTTTTAAATTCGGATTAAATTCGGATTATCCGAAAATCTGGCGGATTTAATCAGATCCGATCCGAAATCAGAAAAACTAAAAAATGCCAACTCGAAATCCGATCCGAATATAGCGGATCGGATTGTCGGATTTTCGGTCCGGATTTTCGGTTTTCGGTTTTTCGGTCACCCCTAACTGTTGGAATGTCAAGAAAGAATACCAAGAACGGTCCAACGGGATGGTCAAATGTTTCGGGGTTTGAACTCCATGATGATGCGGAAAGCGAAGACACTAACGAAAGCTCGGGAAAGAAAATGTGCATGAGTGAACGTCCAATTGACCGAGATAGGGCAAAGGCCCTCAGAAAAAGTTATTTCCATCTCATTCCTCCGACAGTGATTTAGCTGATTTTAAAGCTGATTTTGATGCACAACGAACTCTAGAGGAAAAGAGGATTGAGATTGAGCAGCAAAGATTGGCGTTCTTGCAAATGAGGGAGGAGAAAAGACAGAAGAGGCATCGGCTACTAACCAGACCAATGCTGATTTGGCTCGCACTCAAAGGCTGCAGATGTTTCTCAGCTTGTCCAGCATCGACCCATCTTATATGACGTCGGGTCAAAGGAAAGTGTTCAGAGTGTTGGACCGAGAGTTGGGAGATGACTCTTGAAACATTAGACCCAAATAGTGTTTTATGTTTGTGTTTGTCCGTTGTAGATCCAAATTATGTACTATTTTTTTTTTTTTTTTGATTTCTAAGTTGTATTAGTTGTACTGTAATCCTTCAAATTGAATAAAAAATACCATTTCAGAAAAATTATAGCCGTTATTCGTATTAATATAGCTATTATTTAAATTAAAATTATAAAAATAAAATCAAAAAATAAAAGAAAAAAGCTACGACCCCCCCCCCTCCCACGACGGCTGCTACGATACAACCATCGATTATGTGGTGCGGTTGTGGAGCAACCGACCGTCCACGATCGAATTACAACCTTCATCACGGTGGACGGTCTTACACTGCAAAATTGTAAATTCATACCTAAGCTAAAATTCATGATCTTACCTAAATTTTTAGCATGTTATGTGTCATACTAATAACATTGTTCTTATTCTGGAAATGTTAAAAGGCCATCAATGAGGTTAAACTCAATTTCGGGGCAAGTATATGTCAATGTGTTCAATGCTTATGCTGCTAATCACCAATTAATTCACTTCTTTTTTACTAAAAAAACAAGTTATAAGCATGCTAATCACCAATTAATTCACTTCTTTTTTACTAAAAAAACAAGTTCTTCCTAAAGTAATTAATTATATGTAATCCTGTTTAGTAAATCTAGCTGAAAATGTAATCTAGCTGAAAATGTAATTAGTAGATAATAACTGGTCAAGCTGATAGCTTGTTAGGTAGCTGAAAAGCTAACTGATTAGGTAGCTTATTAACTAACTGAAAATCTAGTTGATTCTAATATTAGTGTTTAATAAATTAGTTGAAAAGTTAGCTGATATTTTGTAAAATGACATATAAGGACATTATATTTTTTCTAAATAATAGTATATCACTTTTTTTAATTATTATAATATATATTCTTCAATGTCTTTTTCACCGCCACTTTAATAATATTAATAAAAATTAGTAGAAGTTGAACGAAATATTCATTTAAAAGAGATGCAAATGCATTAATCATTATGGTAGGTAAAAACAATTAAACTAAACTTATATCAAATGGTACAACAATATAAATATAAGCCAAGAGTTCTAATGATCTTTTATGTGGTCGAAAAATATAAAAAAAAGTATTTTTTTAAACGTTTAAAAGGTGACTCGAACCCTGACCTATTGGTTGGAGTTGAAACGTATTTCTAACTGAGTTACACTTCTTTGTCGAAAAATAGAAAAAGTAACTAAGCTATAACATCACTTCCCCATATAAAAGCTGCAATGTTGTCACGAATTTTATTCATCTGATCCCAGTAGATGTTTCTCTTGAATTTTCCTGGTTGGTGGCACTGGAAATGTTAGGGAGTTCTTCAAAGGGTAGTTTGTCAACAAGTCACCTATCTTTATTAGCTTGTCAACAAGTTAGATTTCAGTTAGTTAATTTGAAAAATTGAGCATTTACGTAACGAGTATTTTATTAAAAAAACCATATATAATTGAAAAGCTAGCTAAAAAGGTAGTAGTAAAAGAAAACCTCCACACTGCTGTGACAAGCAGAGTGACAAAGAAAACAGAAAAAGTGATTTACAAAATCCTATGCAGAAACAGAACTCTTAGAAATCAGAAGCTCCCTTGTCTCCTTCCACCAGATTTTCCCTTGCTGGTTGACACCTATGTTTTTCAAGCTCATCCGGCTCTCTTTTCTAATGCTCTAACCAAGTTCTCAACATATTTTCGTGTCAAGTTCGTAAGATTAACAAGTTTAATACAAAAACAATTGAACTCTTCTGATGGCTTATCAGCCTTTAGGTACTCCAGTATCTCTTTCTCGGTACACTCGTGAAGCCTCTCCAGACCTGACTCCGCCTTGCCTTGCAAATACTCAAACAGCTGCTTCCTGGCTAATTCCGTATCTGGTAAATATTATCCATAAGCATAAGTCCATTTAAGTACCCTTCTACACTCAACAATCTGCTGCCAAGCTTGCACAATGAACTCCAATTGCATCTCAGATAGGGCTTGTACTTGACTAAGTTTTCCAAGATACATATTCTGCACTGCAGCAAGACCTGCCAACGCCTTTTGTCTCGATAACTGGTCAGAAGCCCATCGCTCATAATAATGAGTGTATTTTTCCACAGATCTTCTCGCCATCTTTCTCTGCTTCTCAGACTTATAAGTACCATCTCTCTTAGCTGCTTCGTATCGGTTGCAGGCATAGTAACCCCCAGTCCCCGCACCATGGGAAGACCATGGACCAAGACAAAACCAGCAAAAGTTAAACTTGCAAGGAGCTGGGCAAGTCATATGCATACAACCCTGGATCTTCTCAATCGGGCGTTTGCAGTTGGGACAACACTTGTAGTATGCCAATAAACACTGGGTAGTTTCTACCTCTGACCCGTTCTTCAAAATCCACTTGGCCACAGTCTCACTATCCACCTGGCCACAGTCTCACAATCCACCGGCCGATGAGCTTCTTCCAAACAGTACCAACAAAATCCATATCCGCAGCTACAATTTACATCATACATGTTATCACTACTACCAATACCATCGAATTCAACTGGATTATCACAACCAGGAGCAGGACACTGCTATGACTAAATCAGTCCCTCCTAATTCGGAAGAACTAGCATCAATCGAACTAGAGACAGGCGAACCGCACTAAAGTCATGGAGACGAATTATCATCATTACTCGGATGAATTACCAATAGAAGAGACGAATTACGCAGAAAAACAAGAAGTACTGATCTAATCGATATCGCATACTTGAGAAGAAACCAATTCATATGCTCTAGCTCGGGGTCCGACCCAAAGACTACAGTACGGATTGTAATAGCAAGAAACCCAATTCATATACTCTAGCTCGGAGGTCCGACCCAGAGACTACAGTACGGATTATGGTAGAAGTCAAGAAATTCGACCTAGAAGTATTCCCCGACTTATAGTCTACAACAAGTTCGAGCCTGGTCGCACGATGAACGACTACCCCCGGACCATGTGTTGATACGAGCAATAGTCCAGGATTTGGGGGATTCGATTCCCCGAATCAACTTTATATATAGTCTCATTTATTTCACTTGGAAGGTAAGTCACCTACCATATCTCATTATATTTACTCTCTTTGTGCCCCAATGCCTGGTTGATTCACTATCCAGTTTGTCCAAGGTAAATCGGTCTTAAAGAGGTCTAAACCTCGCTTTCCTAGCTCTGCAAGTACGAACTTAGGCTCAAGGTGTGCTTTCCTGATTCAAGGTATTTTTTCCCACAACATATTGGCGCTGTCTGTGGGAACGGTACAGAAAAGCATGCCACCCCGAGCTTCCAAATGGGAACCCAACTCTGGTGCCACCCTGGCACCCGAAGATCAGAATCAAGCAGAAACAACCAACCGAGCAACAAAAGCCACCTCAATAGCAAACCCGACTAGAAAGGATGGCAACCCTTCAACACCATCATCCTCTGGGGAACATCTTGCCGACCCTGGCAAGGATGCTCCAGAAACAAGTCAACATCCGAAACTCACAACAAGAGACAAAGGAAAAAGTCAAGAAGTCCCCGAGGAGCACGAATACCACAATGATTGCTGACCTTCGGGCTTCACTGGAGCAATCAAACAGTTGGAACACCGCATTGAAAACAAACTCATAAAAACACTCACCAACCAAGATGAGGCACAATCTGAGTCTCACACCGTTTATGACGAACAAAGGATCGAGAGGCGTCCTACAAAGAAGAAGAATCTGAGAGGTACACACAAACCTCTTCCTGACTTAAGAGACTTGTTGAACGGAAAGAGCCATATGGCCCATTTCAAGTGGCGTGAAGGTTCAGAGGAACCTCAAATGACAAGAAATCGATATAATCTGGGCAATTACGCGCCGGAACCCAGTCAAACCACAACTCGATTCCCCATGACATTACTGATGAAGATTATTGTCAGGAAGTTGTTCCTCAACCTCGACCCCTGACAAGGGAAGAAATTTCCATCCAACAAAGAGCCCTTGCCATTAAATAGGAGAACTTGCAAAAGCTAATATGGGCAAGTGAGATTGTGAATTTTGGAGACACCATTAATAAAAATCCTAGTCCTCTGACATCCGCTATCTGCAAGGAATTTTCCAACAATAGGGTTGTTCCTACCAATCTCGGAAGATATGATGGAACGACATGTCCCGTGGGACATCAGGTTCGATATGAGAGCGCAATGTTAGGGCATGGCCTTAGAAAATATACCTATGCGCAAACATTTCCTGGAACATTCCATGGAAAGGCTATGGATTGGTAGTTAGGACTACCACCTGGATCTATTAGTTCCTACGATCAACTGATAACTAGCTTTGTGAGAAAATTTTTAGAACTACCGAACCAAGAAAAAGCCCATCACCTACTTGGCAAATGTCATTAAGAGAAACAATGAGTCCTTGAGACCCTTCATGACTAGATTCAACGAGGTCTTCGTGCTTGTTGAGAGTCATACCCTGAAAGAAAAATTGGGGTATTTGTATTCCAACACGAAGCATGAAGCCTTGAGATCCCTTATCTCGGAAGGAAGAGCCAGAACTAACAGAATATTCGATGATGTAGTGGAAGGATTCATGGCTGGGGAAGAATACCGCAAGCACTATCCGACCCGCAATGAGGAAAACATGGAAAAGAATGATCGGAATGATACCAAAGGTCAACCCCGTAGAAGATGGAGAAAAGGAACAATGGACCTTTCCAAGGCCTAGAATCCCGGCGTCGGAGCCCAAAAAGATATGCAAATTGTTGTATTTTGAATGTTCCGAGGACTGATGTGTTGGCGGATATCGAGAATAAGAACTATGGTATCCAATGGCCTAAGAAGTTTAATGAAAGTCGACAGTCGAAGAATTCAAATCAATACAGTCGATTTCACAAACAACTGGGAATCATACTGAAGATTGCGTGGATTTAAAGAATGAGATTGAAAGGTTGATTGAGATGGTGTACCTAAAGGATTATATCATGCGACGTGATTACTATCATTCCCACAATAAGGAACAACCTAAACATCAATCCCGTGAGAGAGGACATTATGACCGACATAAGAAGAATTCCCGTGGCAAAGATGATCGAGACGATCATGAGCATGAAGATTATGAGAATGCTCCAAGTAAGGGAATCATATGCGCCATTACTGGAGGCCCGTCTGGAGGAGACAGTAGAAAAGCTCGGGAAGTGATTGCTCAAAATCTCAAACGGTCGGATGAAAACCCCATGAATCAGATCAAGAACGGACTTCACAACATTTCCTTTGAAGAATCAGAAGTCTCACCGCCCTGCATCGAAAAGGAGTGGTAAACAATCCGGATGCATGCACATCATATCAAAACTAGGAAGGAAGACTTTATCAGAGTGTGTTGTATGCTGTGGAAGATAGAACTCTTGCTCAAAGAAGATCACATTTCTAGAAATGTGAAATTTATTAGAATTAGCATCAAAGCAAACAAATCCCTTATGACCAGAACTATTTCCCATGAAGGCACATTTAGCGGATTGTGCAGAGAGCTTATGGAGTTCATGTGGAGGTAAATGGACAAAGCAAAAACATCCAAAAGTGTGAAGAGTATTATAATGTGGATGGACTCAAAAAATACAATAGTATGGCGAGCCAAACTTTAATTGTTGTGAAGGCAAACAATTGATTAGGTGGATTGTTGTAGACAATGCTTCTACCCAAAATTTAGATGGAACTGAGGCTTCTAAAAGTAAGGTTCGGGCAACATCCAACAATTGTTTATTCCTACGTTCAACAAGACCATTCTGTTGAGGAGTATAAGGACATGAACGTTGAGAAACAATGCCCTTTTCCAATAGAAATGTTTGGAAGGCATGACACATGTACTCCCCACCAATTCTAATGTGCTTTGAAAATTGTGCCTCAATAAGTGCCACAAAATTTTGAAACACAGTTTGTACTTCACTTTTGAAGCGTAGGAAGTATATCCATGTAAAACGGTTGTAATCATCAATAAATGTTACAAAATATTTGTATTGCCCAAGGGAAATGATAGGTGAAATTCCCCAGACATCAGAATGAATAACTTCAAAAATGGCAGTGGCACGATTATTGGAAGATGGAAAAGGAAGAGTTTTACTTTTTCCAAGTTTGCAACTGTGGCAATCAAAAGATAATTCATGGGCACTACACTCAGATTGGATACTCAACATTAAATGTGATAAGACAACTTGATTTGGATGACCTAACCGTTTATGCCAAATCCAGGCTCATTCAAAATTGTGCATGCTAAAGACAAAGTCTTGGGGACAGAAAAATGCAAAGGAAATAATCTGCGCACTTTAGGCCCCCTAGCGATCACCTTCCCCGATACCTGATCCTGCACAGGACAACCACGATTAGAAAAGTTCACACTACAATTGTTATCAACCAATTGCCAATATATATCAAACTAGCAGATAATCCTGGTGAGACAAACACACTATTACAAGAAGGCCAATATCACCAACTTTGGTAATAGCTAGAGTACTACCATCAACAATTTGAATATTTTATCAACCAGTATACTCTCTCTTATTATGTAATAAATCGGATGATCTTGTCATATGATTGGATGCACCCGAATCTACAAACCAATAAGAAGAAACTGCCTTACCTTGACCTTGACGTCCAAATGCAGAAAATGCAGATAGGATCATTTGTTGCACCATTTCAGGAGTGAAATTAGTGTTTTGATTTAGAGAAGGAGTCGAGGTACTAGCATGAATACCCTGAACACGACGATTTCTGGTCGTATGGGACATTCATTGATAGTATGATCAAGTTTCTTACAATTACAGTACTTCTTCTTGCAATAGCGAGCAATGTGTCCAAACTCATTGCAACTGTAGCATTGTTTGGATTCCTTTCCTCGATTCTTTTCGTGGGCAGCATAAGCAACATTAAGCACTTCAGAGCGCTGTTGAGAATTATCCATAGTAGCATGTGTTGCCATTCTTTGCTCTTCACGCAATAGTTCCCCAAGACATATGTCCAAAGAAGGAACTGCACCTCTGCTATGTAAACCAGCGCGAACAACTTCAAATTCTGGTCTTAGTTTCATCAAGAACTGATCCATCTTGCTCTCTTCATGTACCACTTGAAGTGCTGGAAGAGCCTCCTTGGGTACCTTACAATAGATAATGCCACAATACTCGCTCCAAAGGTTAAGAATTAATCCTGAATAGAATTGTTCAGCAGCAAGATTACCTTGAGTATATGTGAAAATCTCATGCTCCAATTGAAATTTTCGGGTAGTATTATCCCGATGATAAATGCGCTTTAGAAAATTCCACACCTCCTTAGCCGTGCCAAAACACCATAAGTTGCTCACCAAATATGCCTCAATGGAAGTTGTGAGCCAAGATATAATGCAAGCATCCTCCGTTTCCCACTTGATGAGTTGTGTCCGTGGGAATAGGAGATGAACCATCAATATGGCCCCAAAGTTCCTTCCCTTTCAAAAAATTGTGAAACTGAAATTCCCAATTACCATAATATTTTCCATTGAAAGTACCAACAAAAGTTTCACTTGTCATGATTCTAGGAGTGAGAAAAAATGTCAGCATACAAGATCTGACAACCTGGGAAAAAAACTTTGGTTCTATGGAACCAACCGCGGAGAAAAAACAAAAACAAATAAGTAGAACTAATGGAGAATGTTTTTATAGACTGGCTAGGATACCATGTCAAATTTGGACTAAATACCTTTTCTCATTGCTATCTCCATCTTTATATAGTATATAGAATGGTCAGTTGCATGCATGATTTTAGCTAATTACAATAACTCTAAGATTATGTCAGTTACTAGAATAATCTAATTTAGGCAGCTAGATGTACAATCTAATTTAATTCATATGCATTCTATTGTCATTTATGTTTGCCCAAGAGCACCAAGGATCTCTCATCTTCTCTTTGCTGACAACACACTGATTTTCTGTCAAGCTTCTGTTGATGCAGCTAATGAGATTTCTAATATACTCCATCGATATAATCTTCCTTCGGGGCAAGAAATTAATATTCAGAAGTCTACATTAGTGTTTAGTCGTAATATTGCTCATGAAAGGAACCTTGAAATTTGTAACTCTCTTCCAGTACAGGTAATAGATCGACATGAGAAATACATTGGTTTACCAACAGAGATGGGGAAGTCTAAAAGGGAAGTATTTGGATGCCCACATGAGCGAGTATGGAGCAAGATTCATTCTTTTGGTGGCCGGTATTTCTATATAACGTGGGGAAGAGAGTTCTTATCAAAGCTGTGTTGCAAGCAATTCTCACTTATGGTATAGAGTGTTTTAAGATTCCCGATTATCTTCTTCAAGAAATTGAATCTATTATTCCAAAGTTTTGGTGGGGAGATGGTCAGATTAATATTCATTGGGTGAATTGGAATTCTCTTTGTGAAAGCAAAAGGGATGGTGGCATGGAATTTCGGGATTTAAAGAGCTTTAACTTGGCGATGCTTGGGAAACAAATTTGGCGGATTTTGGAGTATCCAATCTCTCTTCTTAGTTGTATTCTCAAGGCAAAATATTTCCCTAATGGTGATGTCTTGGAGGCTACACCGAGATCAAATGCGGCTTACATGTGGAAGAACATTTTAGGAGCAATGGATTAGGTAAAAGATGGGCTCCGTTGGCAGATTGGTACTGGTTCGAATATTAATATTTGGGCTGACTCATGGATTCCTCGCACTGGTTTGATGCGGCCTGCAACTCCTGATCTCTATGGATTAGGAACTACTGCTCTGTCCAACTTAGTCGACCACCAAATTGTAGCTTGGGATGAAACATTGGTTTGAACTTAGTTTTGGGATGAAGAAGTTGATGATATTCTGCATATTCCTCTGGTTAATTGTTCAGCTCCGGATTATAGGCGCATTTGTCATCACACGAACTCCGGATTCTATTCAGTCAAGTCTGCATATTATGTTGTGAGAGATCTCCGATTACGCAAGCAGCATAATCGATCAGGTTCCTCAAGCACACAAGTATCTACCTCCTGGATCAACTACATCTGGAACATCAAAGTGCCAAATAAAATCAAGATATTCATTTGGAGAGTTCCGAAGGGAGCCATTCCTGCTTTGTTCACTCTTCAACAGCGGAATATTGTTGCTAATTCGAAGTGTCCTCTATGGCATGGTCGAAGTGAGACGTTGATGCACATTTTCCTGGAATGCCACTATGCTCATGTATTTTGGGCGGTATCTCATTTATCTCATTCGACTTTGTATTCTAATACAAGGGACGTCAGTTGCTGGATATCGAATTCCTATTCTGATCTTTCTAAACTAAAGTTTGAGAGATTTGTTATCTTTCTTTGGAGCATTTGGACGAATAGGAAGACAGTTGTTCACGAAGATAAGGGTTATGATCCGGCGGAAGCTCAATCTTTCATTTTAAGATACATTACTAGGTTTAAAGAAGCTTGCGCTCAATTTGCGAATCATGCATTCCTACTTCTGGACGTCAGGATTGGACTACACCACCGGTTGATGTGGTGAAATTGAATTATGATGCCTCTGTTAATGTCATCTCCAGTATGCAGGGATTTGTGTTATTGCAAGAGATAAGGATGGGGTGATATCAACTTGGAGGCAAAGGTGTTTGAGAAATATTCTCGATCCTCAGATTGCAGAGGTTGTAGCTATGCGGTAGGTGGGCTTTGCCTACTCCAGTTTTATTCAAAGTGCAACCCCAACATTTCCAATAGCACCTCCAGTCTTTTAGTATTACAATTCAAGTGCCTTTTGTTTTCAAATGCAACCATTTTTCATAAGTCATAGTATTATCATTTTCAATATAGCCAAAAATTAAATATATTTCACTACAGTTTGAAATGAATGGATAAATAAAATATGTAATTATGTTAACTAAACGAAAATGACTACATAATTATTATGTAATTTTTATAGCTATTTAATTTTTATTATGTAAGTTTATTAACCCACTGAATTATAGATGATCGATTCATAATACTCCATTGAATATGATTGACCTAAAAAGTCAAATCAAAAAATATATATATATTTAAAAATTACTTAAAATGTGTATTTGGGTGTTTTGACTATATTATATATATATTTAATTAAAATATTTATAGGGCGGTTCACTATGTTATATAGTGACCACATTTTCGCAGTTAAAATTTAGTGTAATTGACAACGAAGCGCATTCAATTGGTAAAGACGCTTCACCTCCAACCAATAGATCAGAGGTTCAAATCACCCTTTAGTTGCTTAAAAAAAGAATTAAGCAATTAAAATATTTATTGAGTGTATAATATGTTTGACATATTATACTTTCTCTCTTTCTAATATTTATTTAGTGTATAAATTTTTTTTTATATAAATGTTGAGTTTTATAAAAAAGTTAAAAATTATAAAGTTATGAAATTTTACTCGACTCGTAATATTTATTATTGATATTTTAAATGTACACCAGTATCATATGCTTATTATCTTATCTTATTTGAATGTACTAGAAAAGAGTACATGATATATGTTATTAAAGGACTAAAGTTGCAATTATATCAATTACTTTGGTGGGGAGAAACAAAAGTTGAACATGCAGTTCCATGTGGTGGCATCTAGATAAAGTGAGTGCAATGGTCTAACCTCAGCATAGACCAAACCAGATAGATTGAATATACTCTATAAAGGAAACTCCCATAGTTATAAGAACATGTAGTGTCCATTGAAATCAGTTATAAATAAGAATAAACTCCACATCATCATATATTCGATTTCACTTTAAATAATGATATCTTTATATAATAATAAATGATATAAACTTCAATAATATTTATCTATCTATATATATATATATAATTTTCATTTAAAATTTAAATTGTAAAATACTTATCTAAATTTATTTATGATAGTAATTTAAATTTTTGAGTAGTAAATTCATCTTTTAGCTTCTAGGTAAATAGTAGTTTATGAATATATAAACCTTTTGTTGGAATAAAAATATATTTAGTTTGTCAAGTTAGTATTTAGTAATTTTATTTAATATAAATATAATATTTAAATTATGTACATTATATTATAATAAAAAATATATATTTAATACAAACCTCTACTTACGAATAAAATATTAATAAGAATATAAATATAATATGAATTTCTAAATTTATAGATACTCTAAATCTAAATTTAGATAGTTGTCTCCGAAAAAAAACTCGGAAAGGAAAGGTCATACATATTTGTCATCGTCGTGGAGCACTTGATTCCACCCAGGCACTCCTGAGCTACCGTGATAACAGTAACACACACTCACCTCATAGTCTCATTCATACTCATCGCATCACTCGTTAATGGCGTCCGTTTTCTCCTTCACTTCTTCAGCCCTTTTCTCCCGCCGTACGTCTTGCTCACTGTGCTACTCCTCACTGCCAATTTCAACTAATCGTCTTTTGATTGTTTTCTATTCAACAACTAATTGCAGGTTGTCAAATCCGGCAGGGTAAGTTGTTTCAATGTCGTTCGTGTAACAGCTCCTCCAATTTGTGGCTTCCGTCTTCCACAAGGCGAGGAGGAGGAGGAGGATTACGTGCTGCTGCTTCGAGCTCAACCGGAGGAGGATACGTTGGCATTTCTCAACCTCCTGAGAATGATACCTTGCCCTCTACTTACACCTGGCCTCATAATTCCAAGGTAGAACCAACGATTATTAAATTGTTTGTTGATTTTTGTTTCGTGGATTTCTTATTGTAAATTACCTTATGCAAAATTAATCTATGCCTTGGTTGTGAGTTCGTGTGACTACTTGTTTCTAGATTTGTTTATCATATCATATCACCACTGGTGTGGACTGTGGAAAGAGTTTGCTGGAATTTTTTCTAGATCTGTATTGTGTTGTTGCTAGAAGCAAGGCCTCTGAATTAGGACTTCGTGTTGATCATTACTTCGACATTGAATAACTTGTTTGCTTAGAGACGTACGGTATGTCACTCTAAGTATAGAGTGTTTGACAGAGGAGTTGTGTCGTGTGATTTGTGTCAAACTGTGTCTTTCTTGTCTGTAGTTTTTACTATTGTACTAGGGGACTTGAAATGCAAGCCTTGATCATAGAAATTCATTGTACTTGAAGTCTCTAACTCTTTATACCTTTATGAAGTACAGTTAAATCAAGAGCAACACTTTCATATAGAACGCAATCGTGTTTATATTCCGAAAACTTGCTTGTTGATTTTGCCAACCTCTCCTGATATAATTGTGATCACTCTAAATATGACGAATGTTGCTCTCGATTTCATACTACCCTAAAAATGCGCTTCGACTTTATTTATTCTTTGTTAATTATTCACTTGATTTTATTTTTTCCGTATTGATATACAAGCTGAAAATGAGAACATTAGATCCGGATGAAAGGAGTACGTATTTATTTCAATTTCACTTCAAACCTTTTGGGTGGATAGAATGACTTTAAACCTTTTCATGGTTAACTTGCATATTTTAAGTCTATGACCTGCGTGTTTTTTGTTTTTCTTTTTTTAAAAGGATATGGAAGTGTTGATCCTTATCAGCAGTGTTTCACAACTAAATTTTGTTACAGAGACCAAGGGTGTGCATACTAGGTGGTGGATTTGGAGGTCTATACACTGCATTAAGATTGGAGTCTCTTGATTGGCCCGATGGAAATAAGCCTCAGGTAGCCTGCAATTTAACAAAATCTTTGTTATGTAGTAGTTTGTGGCCAACCAGGCTAGTGCTTCACTACTTTTTATTGCAGAGGTTACAGCATGTTTATGTTTGCCATTAACTTGCTGCATCTGTAGAATCTAGTAATCGTTAATAATTTCACCGTGAACAGAAAAAAGTAATCATCCTCTGGTAATCTATCCATGATGTAGATATTTCCAATCTCATGGATTGCAATAATTTGATGTACTCTTCATGCTTATTCGTGGAACATCTGTTGGACTACATGTACATATTACTTGACGATAGTATAATTTATTACACCCTTATTTGACGAAAACGAGTTAGCTTTCCAAGCCATCAGTGTACAATGAAACACAACTGAAAAGTTCGGATTAAATGAAAATACTCTAATATCATAGTTGATAAGGCAAAAGTTGTGCAATTGTCAGTACTTCAGATCAGTAGCAACAGTTGCATACTAGAGGTGAACAACCTTCTCATAGGCCACAAAATAATAGCGTATTAGAGCTTGGATCCCAGATGCATTAACAGGTCCCTGACATTAGTTAAGGAAATTTCAATTAGCGTGTTAGTTATCTTTGTGAATAATGTATTTATCAGACTTCCATGATTCTGATAGTAAAAACCTTTGAGTTATAGGAATGGAAATACTTTTGGAAGAGGCTACAGACTACATAACAGTGTTTTCAATGGTTGATGCAAATAAGTAATAACCCAATAGATTTCTAAGTTCCGAAAAGCATATTCACTTTTTTCTAATGGAGAATATGATTTTGCATCACTTCTCCTTTTGCACCCCAAGTTGCAATTTGTAAATGATGCATGATTACTGAAACTATGCGCATTATGCAACAGATAGTTCTTGTTGACCAGTCGGAGCGCTTTGTTTTTAAGCCCTTACTATATGAACTCCTTTCCGGAGGTAAATCTTCGATTGTGTAACTTTTAATTGAGTATTTGTTCTTGTTCCTTTTTCAATTTGTAATCTTTAGTTTCACTGATCATTGATTTATCCGTGCTAATATATTGTAAGTGCAGAAGTAGATGAATGGGAAATAGCTCCACGTTTCTCAGACTTGTTGTCAAGCACCACAGTTCAATTTTTTCGAGACAAGGTGGAAACCTTGCATCCATCTGACCATTTGGTGATGGGCGGCGTTACATTGCCTGGATCTGCTGGCTCTGTACATCTTGAAAGTGGTCTTCGTATTGAATATGACTGGTATATTATATACAATTCAATGGACTCGTGCTGTTTTATCTTGTTGATGTAGTCAACCTGGTTCAGTCTGTATTTACAAACTAAATCTGGGATTTAAATTATCACACAAGAGCTTTCTCCAGCCTACATTAACCACATCTGTGACCTAAATCACCCAGATGAAAACTGAACTTGAGGATAGAGGAAACATGTAACTTTTGTTGGCTGCACCCTTCAGATTTTTTTATTTTTTTTAATACTGGATAGTACTATGGCTTGATCTTAATGAACTCTTTTAAAAGCATATTCTATACTATTGATGTTATTGATCATGTATCTCATGGTTTTACACATTCTCAGTTGTGCAAATGCTTATGATATAGTAGTACCTATGAAATATCCTTTTGTTAAAATGTCTCATTTTTTCTTAGGGCTAGAGAAAGTTGAGCCAAGTTTTAATTTCATTGCCTAATTCACACGAAGACATTTTGTATTGGTATTCTCATTTTACCTTTTTTCATAATGTGATATGCACGCATCCATAAAATTTATCCAGGTTTAGTTTTCAAGTGTTCTGTTGTACAGTTACACTCCATTTGCTTTCTTCTAGTTTATTGTGCACTATTTCACATGAAAGTGCTATAAAGAACATCGCTAATCACTGCCATTTTTAATGAAGGCAATGCCTAATGACTTCCACTAATGTACTATGATGTATATCAACAGGTGCTTCATTTGCACTTAATATTCATCTTATCTGCTGATGCCATATTTCTTGATCTGGGCAGCCAGGTTGGTACTTGCAGTTGGAGCTCAGACGAAACTTGATGCTGTACCTGGTGCCATGGAATATGCTCTCCCATTTTCCACCCTTGAGGATGCTCAGGTATGTTTCAAACTACTGCTAATATCATCTTAATAACGAGTTAAGCATCGTAAAAATGTCTTTATATTGATATTCTGCAATGCAGAAAGTTCATGAAAAGTTAACAGTGTTGGAGAGGAAGTACTTTGGGAAGGAATCTCCAATTCAAGTGGCAGTTGTGGGATGCGGTTACTCTGGAGTTGAGCTAGCTGCCACAATATCTGAAAGACTGCAAGCTAGAGGAGTTGTACAGGCAATTAATGTTGATAAATCAATATTACCAAATGCTCCACCTGGAAACCGAGAATCTGCATTAAAAGTAAGATGTGTTATTATAATTTTATTAATACGTGGTGCTATGATCTTTATCATCTGAAGACACAAGAAAATACCTTATTATCATTTTAAAAGCTTTTATTTTTTTGACACTTGTTTATGACAAACTCCATATGCTAAGAGGTGTAAGTTGGTTTACAAAGCAAGTACTTTTGACACATCCCAAGGTGACACGTTAAAAATGAGTAAACAAACAATTAAACAAGGATCCATGTAGTTGGAGCAGTTTTACAGGTATTCTTAAATAACTGATTTGGAGTCCTCAGATTTTCTTGCGGAGAGGTCAGTGACGGGTTAAACAGTACTTTTAAATTTGTTATGGTGTTTGCTTTATGCAGCAGACGACTTAGAGGGTCCTCTGAAGAAGGCGGCCAGTTATTCTTTTAGGTCAAGTCATTAGAGTCATTACAAAGATGACCTGACACTGTTGTCCCTATTCTAGAATGAATCTCTTACAGTATCAGTTTGTGACAGTAACTTTATACTGCCAATCTTAGAATGATCGTGTGAGTCTCTTTGATGTTATTTGAAACAAACATTTTATTTTGGCAGGTTTTGTCATCTCGAAATGTTCAGCTTTTATTGGGCTACTTTGTTCGTTGTATAAGAAGAGACATTGATAGTAAGGCTTCAGATGAGCTTGCTAATGGTGAAGCTCCTCATGATGAGAGGCTTATGTTGGAGTTGCAACCTGCTGATAGGGGCATGCAGAGTCGAGTAATAGAAGCAGATTTGGTATTATGGACTGTTGGATCTAAACCTCTTCTTCCTGAACTGGAACCAAGTGATAAGCCCATCAATCTTTCTCTTAATGGTAGGGGTCAAGCCGAAACAGATGAAACTCTTAGAGTTAAGGGTCACCCTCGGATATTTGCGCTTGGAGACTCTTCTGCTGTTAGGGACAAAGACGGGAAAGTACTTCCAAATACAGCTCAGGTATATTATTGTCTTGTCTCGAGTGTTTCTTTGTCAAAATTGTGACATGCGGTAAAAGGAGTTCCGCAATTTCTCTGGCCAACTGTCATACTCCTTTCCTTCCTATATCTATTGTCGTTCTTTCCCAAACACGCTTTGACATCTTCTCTGATTGACCTTTAATCTAACATTATTTAATTGTTATCAGGTGGCATTTCAGCAGGCAGATTTTACTGGTTGGAATATATGGGCCGCAATAAATGGCAGGCCTCTTCTGCCATTTAGGTAAGTTGTGAATCTGACTGACACTTATTCCTGAATCTGCCGGCATCTCTCTGAAAAGTAGCATGTTGAAACTTCCTTTTGGATTAGAATGGTAAATTATTACCAACACCAATCTGGTTACGCTGCAGGTTTCAGAATTTAGGAGAGATGATGACTCTTGGAAGGTTTGATGCTGCTATCACACCAAGTTTTATTGAGGGTCTAACTCTGGATGGTCCTGTAGGTCACACAGGTAGAGATCATATCCCAGCTTTGCTTATGGATTACAACACTCAGTGCTACTTTGTTTTTCCTTATGTTTGGTACATTTTGCAGCCCGTAAAATTGCATACTTGATCAGATTACCAACGGATGAGCACCGGTTGAAAGTAGGGATCAGCTGGCTAACCAAGTCTGCGGTAGAGTCTAGTGCACTATTGCAGGATACGTTATCGAAAATGCTTTCAGGATCACTGTAAGAATGAAGGTGGTGTGAGGATTATTCCCCTACCTCCGTGATTTAGGGGCCATGCTGCTAATGAGTAATGAATATACTAAAGTAACATGTAGTATAGTAAATTCTCTCAAAAGCATCTGTAAACATTTTATGGGTTGGGAACAGAAATACTGACATTCTAGTATACTCTTTCGCGTTCGATTAGAATGGACTGTAAATCTATTAATGAAATAGTACTAGTAAGTAGTACATACATGGGTATCTCGTGAGCATTTACGTGTTTGGGATGCAAGTTGCAACGACCACGGATATGTGTTTGCAGTGGCGGATGGACATGTGTTCAACACAAGGCTATGTTATCTTCAATATTTTATTTAATTGAACTGAATGAAGCTGAACTCAAGTCTAGTATAAAATATAATTAATTTGAATTGAACTTTGTTTATGTTAAAAGAGAATAGAGCCCAAAGTAAAAAATTTGAGTGTGGATGATTACGAAAGATTTAAACAGTAATAATACCCAATTGGTTTGTGCATGATTTTAAAATAGTATTGTAGTTTCACTCTGATTTTGGTCCTCAGGATAAGTGTAATGTTCTTTATAAGTGAAATTGGACAACTCCAACGGAACATGTAAAATGATAAAAGTGGACATCATCCATAAAAGATATGTTTATCATTGTGTAAGAGGAAATATAACACATGGACACATAATTTCGTAAATTCTTCCTGCAATGTGATAATGCATAGATGATATGTGTACTAGGGTGCTTTTGTTTTCCTACAATTTTATTGTTTCATATTTTCATTCTCACGTTAAAATTATAGACTCTCAGAGATCTACAATTAAATTTAGGGTTGAAATTATGGGGCACTGACAACCTGCAAGGCAACAAGAGCAAACTAAGATGTAAGATTTCAATGTGACACCAGTGTGAAATCGGTCATATGGACTTCGACGCTTAAGTCAATACACTGGTTGAAGATGAATAAAGTAATGGAGCTATAGAGAGAGGGATGATGACTGACGACTTATATTGTTAATGGTTTGGTAGAGTATGGATGGACACCGACAATAGGCTAGCTGGCCTTGCTGGAGGACGCTAACTGGTTGTCGTATAATAGAGATTGATTGGTACCTATTAGAGGTTAGTAGACCTTGTTAGAGGAAGCTAACTGAAAGTGGATTAAAGGGTAGAAGGGACCTTGTTAGAGGAAGTCGTCATATAGTGATGAATGATGGTAGAGGGTGGTAGACAATGATCAATGATGGTGGAAGGCGATAGGTAGTGAACAATTATGCACGAAAGGTGATCAAAGGTGTGATTGATAGCTTGAGAGAGATGGAGGAGCCAGATTGATAGCTAGGATTTCTCGTAGAGTAAATTACATACCTTCTTCCTTCCACATGCCTTCATATATATCCTCCATCCGTTGGAGTCCCTTCTACCCACCTTTCCTCTCCATCCGTTGGAGTCCCTTCTACCCACCTCTCCTAGATTCCGCCTGAGATAGTTGGAATCTCTTAGTGGGTTGGAGCAAGTTTTGATGGTTGAAAAGGTAGTCTGCCATACCTCATCTATTGTATAGACGGTTGGTCGACTAACCTTCTAACTCGATGGCTGGTTAGTCGGGTAAGCTATGTTTTTTGAAACCCGGTGGGTCGACCCGTGTTGACCCGGTTCAATCGTGAGTCGGTAGGTCAAACGGTCCGAATATCCCCTAAACTCGGTAATACCCGGATTTCGGCAAAAATCAGGTTGACCCGGTAAAAGAAGCGATAAAATTCGGTAAGAAATCGGGTTGAACCGGGTTGAAATTAAAAAAAGAAAAACCTAGAGTCAAGAACCTCTATTACATACTCTCTTCCTTGTCGTCTTCACTTCCTATATTGCTAATCGCATCTCAATCCTTTCCGAACACTACAAACTATTACTTGATTGGATCTGCGCAATTAGCTATTTGCCGAAATGATTGAATCGGGATATGCAATTGAAGAAGAAATGGTAAGAGAAAGATGAAATAGTGTGAGTCAAGAAGATGATGAAGGATTGGTACATTGAGAAGAAATGAGAGGAACATGCGGAGGCTAGATGGAAGGGTAGAAAAGAATAATGGAGTATTGATGATCCATTTGCCATTTCTACTATGTAACTTGTGTTGGAAAATTAATAAAACTAGTACTAATCCATCTACTTTTAATAATAAATAAAAAAGACAAAATAAACTAATTGATAAGATAGGTGAAAAAACTTTAATCGTGGTGCTTGTAAGTAGTACTTCTTCATCATTTTAGAGTTTTTATTTATGCCAACTATAGGAAATGTGACTCATCATGAATGATATCATATTATGCAAGGGGTAGGGTCCAGGTTTAACACATTCGGACCCGACAGGTTGATAAAAAATACTATTTTGTATCAAGGCCTATTGTACCGACATGTTAGTTAGTATTAGATATGTGATTAAAAATATATATTTCCATCAAACCGAAACAAAATATACAACATAATCAATATGGGTTGTTCCCAAAACCTCTGACGATAATATGCGGACACCCCCACCATACACTACACAAAAATTATTATCTACAAACATAATTTTATATGTATGATTGTTTTTTTCCTCCAACTCCCTAGTACCCAACACCCCCTCGATGGTCTGTGTCACCCAATGAAATACACAAAAATTATTATTCTACAAATATAATTACAAATGTTATGGGGGATCTCCTCCCCTATTTCGTTCCGTCATGGAGTTAAGAAAATAGAGAGAAAATCGGAGAGTATTTCCCCCGCCTAGAGAGTGTTTGTTGGACCACCCTCCTCCCCCTCCCCACGCCCGTTATCGAGATTAAGAAAGTACAGAGAATATCCAAGAGAATTTATCCACCTAGGAGTATCAGATCCACCCAGGCCCGTTATAGACAAGAAATTAGAGATATCGAATAAAAATTTCTCGGCAAGAGAGTATCCGTTCGAACCAACTCCCATAAATGATACACATAAATGCATTGTTTTTCTAATAATGGTTAATTAATCCCATCGACGAATCATTATTCTAACAAACCAACTTGTTTCAATTATCTCAGTCATCGAAGATGCATGTTTACCATTCAAATTGAGTCTATACATTGAAAATATGACCTTCAAAAATGTGTACTATTGCATCAGAACAAGATATGTTATTCTACACGAAATAACGTATTGTTGCATCAAAACAGAGGAAGAAGCATGAATTGCCATCGAAAATAGTGTTTGTGTGCTTGAGAATTCCAACGAAAACCTAATTTCTTTTGTAATGCAAGCAAAGAAAATGATGAATAGCATCTAATGCTAGAAGAAATGGAAATTGAAAGTAACGCTGCAGATTAGAAGGAGATATAATGATCTGTTACCATATTTAGAATTTTAATTAATTTTGATGTAATGAAATGCATAAAATTTGAAAGAAATCCCACAATCAATCTTGACAAAAGTGCTATATAAAAACTTGGCTTTATAATATCAAGCCGAATACTTAAAAATGTAAATGATTGTCAGCTTTCGAAATGGATGAGAGTGATATGAAATGATTTATTTCCAAATTTATAATTGTTTTGAATTATTTAAATAGAAAAATATAAACAATTGAAAGAAATTATCACACACTATTTTTAGTACAATAATGCAATTACAAAAATACAGTATTCTATTAATGGGTCTTAGAGAAGATTCATATTATATATTTAATTATTACATATTAAAATAAAGAAATTGACGTTCAACATTCTACACAAGAGGGAAAACGTGTTGCGTTGACTGGACTTTTAACTTGCCATATTTATATTTTCTTTGTATTTAATTGATAAAAAAACTAAAATTATTATAATTGTCTCATTCAATCTTGACTTAAGTTATTTCTTTAAGCGCTAAACAATTTTTTTTGAGAAATCTTATTTTAATTAAACATATTTAATTAAAAGTTTTTGTTAGGTAAATTAAAAGTTTAGACATCATAAAATTTATAATGTTTGAAATATAATCATGAGTGGTCTCTATTTGTATATAACGAAAAAATATATAAATTAATATAATTTTTACTTTTTTATATTTTATATTTTATTAAATATTGATGATTGAAAATAAAAAATAAAAGGAAAATTAGAAATTAAGGGGTAATGAAAGGAAAAAAAAAAGAAAAGAGTATAATGTACTGTACCGCCAATGCAACTTGTCATGTTTATATTTTTAATTGATCAAATAATCAATTTCATTTGAAGAAATTCTTACATTCATTGCATTTAAGCGTAAAGTACTATACCAATCATTTAGAATAAAAATTTGTGTTTATAACCGGGAAGAAGACGACCGGAAGAAAAAGTCATGGATGATATGGTATAAATCGGGCTAAGGCAAGGTTCGTGGATTAGGTAGAATCTAGTCCGTCTTGGTTCGCCTCAATTGGTCTAAGGTTCGTCCGGATGAAAAGGCCTCTGTCAGGAATGAGTAGAGTAGGCCTCGGAGTAGAGTGGAAGTGGCCTTCGTCCGGAGTGAGTAGAGTAGGACTTCGTTGTAGAGTGGAAGGGGACTTCGTCCGGAGTGAGTAGAGTAGGTCTCCCTTCAACTTGAGTTGGTTGGATCCTTCTCTTGGTGAGGAGCTGTCTCTAGGTACCTGAAACACGGGGAAGGGGTTAGACCCTTATGGGCCGGTTTGCCTAAGACAAACCGGACTACGGACTTTACCTGTTTGGGGTTGGGAAAGTCTCGGCCCTCAAAGTCTATAGAGTTGATTTTTGGTTAGTGGTTTAATACCTTAATGAGGAGTAAATGCCCTCTATTTATAGTCGAATTTCGCCGGAGCCCGGGCTCTGACACACCGGACCTTGGTCAGCTTAGCGGGATGTTGACACGTGTTGGCGGAGATTGGAGCCGCGTGGACTCAATCCAAGTAATAAAGACAAGTTCGAAGGGTCTTGGTGAGAGCGTCGGAATGCTGGCCCTAGGTATGAGGCCCTCGTGGGGAAGTGGTGGATCCGGCCCGATACTTGTGCAAGCCTATTTTCAAGAGAGGCCGTCATGGGGAAGTGGTGGAGCCGGCCCCGTTTCTAGTGACGGCCCCGAGACCCTAGTGACGGCCCCCACTGCGAGATAGTCATAGGTTCGTCTTCTTTTTGGTAAGTCGTGACATATTATAATGACTTTAGGAGGTCGGACTATATGGCTCATATCATAAGTCCCTCCAGTTCCCAAGTATCTCAAAATGAGATGTTTGAGGAATTTTTTAAGTAACGTCCGTTTCTGAAGCTCCTTATACCTATTGATGGACCAAATATTCGGAATTTGGATCTTCATTTCTTCGCTTTTGATTTTATTTCAAACGTCATCTGATACCGACTTCTATAGTAGGTAATGCGGCCGTAGTGTTATTTGACTACTATCTTCGGGCCGTTCTTGCGAATACGTCGATATTTCAAAGTTGTTTTTGTAGTATACATAAGTCCCGCCAGTTTCCAAATATCTTAGAATGAGATATTTGAGAAATTCTTGATATGTGATTGTCGTGTCGTGGAGCATGCCCTGACTTTATTTTTATTTTTTTTTGGCTACGAGGAGCCGGTTGGTTCGACCGGTTGTTTATATTTGTTGAATAAAATTACTAATTACTAACTTGACAAGTTATAGATGTTTTTGGTTTAACAAGAAGGTTCATATGTAGATGAATTACTACATACACAGAAGCTAAAAGATAGACACAAAATTTTAAATTATTATAACAAACAGCTTTAGATACATACTTTACATCTTAAATTTAAGAATGAAAATTATATGTATAGAAGAATATTATTAAATATTATGTCATTTATTACTATATGGAGGTATAATTATATAAAATAGAATATGGAAAAATCATGGAATATGACAATGTGAAGTTTAATCTTATTTATAACTTATTCTAAGTTGGGATCGAAATTTTTTATGATTATAGGAAGTTTATATTCCGTTATGATAGGGCAAGGACAATGAAGCCAAAGCCATCCCTGGAGCTTGGAGAATCGAGTATCAGGTCTGCATTCTTTTTCCTAGGGCTGCGCAACGGACGGATACGGATCAATCCACATCCGTTTGACCGGATATCCGGTCAAACGGATAGAAAATTAGTCCATCCGTTATCCAATCCGTTCCGAGCGGATTGGATACGGATAAATCCGGCGGATATCCGTATCCGGTAAATAAATTTAAAAAATAAATTTGCAACTTCATCAAGAACACTAGCCCCCTCCGTCTTACCGCGGCTGCTAACACGGAGTTTAGGTGTCATCGGAAATCGATTAGATGAAATAGGAAGAGACGTACATGTTGAGAAATGAATCGATCAATTTCGAGCTGTTGGAACTGGATCTGGTGAGAAATATCTTCACCCACGCCACTGCACCGATTTTGATTCTGAGAACC
>JAYMSP010002496.1:0-23917 GCA_036897095.1 Plantago elongata
GTAGATTGGGGAATGTAGGGACTTGGTTCAGGTTCAGGTGTAGGTGGAGGTTTATTGGTGTCATTCTGGGTGATAGGAGTTCTTGGTTCATCATTGACATTAGCAGATTCCTGTGTAGGTTGGGTGATAGGTGGTCCTTCATCATCTGAGATAATCTGAATCACATCAGGGCCATCAGGATTTTGGTTTGATCTACCAACAAAACCATTCTTGTTTTTGCAATTCCTATACCTAAATACCCTCCTCCTTGCATCTGATTCAACTTTCATTGGGTGTGGGGGTTCATACTCCACATCAACACCAAGAACATCATCCTCTACCATTTTTTTCAACTTCTTCCTACCTGACCTATCTACAGCTAAAGCCTCTACATCAATAGTTAAGTGTAGTTCTTTTTCCTTGTGTTTCATGTTTTTGTCAAACATCATCTTAACACTACCATCACTCTGAATGTCAATAGTATCAAAAGAATCCTCAACATAAACCAATATAGTGAAGAAGAGTGTGTCTCTTATTGGAAGATTTTCTAACACGAGTTCATTTATATCAGTCAGAAGTTTGGCATGAGAATACCTCTTATGATCAACACCAGTAATCATGTACTCTTCACCAACAATTTTAACCCTGATGTTAAACTTCTCCATAATTCACCTACAAGCACAAATCACCAACAAAACGCAGAACTGCTCAGAAAAACCCTAGCTCGTCAAGATGCAATTTTTACGAATAATTAGACCACAATGCATGAAAGTCAGTGATATTTCGAACATGAAGAACACAAAAAGAAGCAAAAAAGGAATAAATTTGAAAATAAAATTCAAACTCACCTTCGAATAGTAGCCGATATTGCGAATTTGCGTTTGCCAGACGATCCATGGTAGCCGATATAGCAGGACAACGTGCTGTAATACCGTCTCTTCATGAATTTCAGCTCAATTTTGATGATAGTGAAGAGTTGGTTGTAGAGACGGGAAGAAGAAGACGAAGTGGATAGTGTTTTGGCGGGCTGGTGTGTAAAGTGGGGAGTAATAAAACCCTATAACTCTCTTAAATAGCATAAGGTTTTGTTTGGGTGTGAAGATTTACAAAACATAAAATTAGTTGATCAACTCTCAAATGATTTTTTGGTCTCCAATCTAATTGTTAGAGTATGATGGATAATATGAAAGTAACCGGAGGATCCCAGTGGTAATAAGCCTTATATAACATCTACTCAATTCGTTTTTAACCAATGCTGGAGCGTTACATTAAGCTTATATAACATCTACTCAATTCGTTTTTAACCAATACTAGAGTGTTACATTAATGGTGTGGACTAATTTAGTTACAATACAACATCCAGTTTAAATGCACCGGTCCATTTCCATCACAAAACGTCTATGCGCATGTGAGTCATTTTCCTCCATGTTTTATTTAATACTGCATTTATTTTTTGGAATCACTTAGAAGGGTTCATGCTAATTCAGATTACACTTATTTATTTATATACACTTCATCTCAATCTTTCTTAATCGATGTATAAAAGTGACTATTATAATAATGCCACCCTCTAATCTATTTACAATATAACAATCAATTTATATATACTCTAATTCAATTTACAACAAAAAGTCTACCTCATTGAATTCGTTTTTCCTCCATGCTTTATTTAGTTTTTGTTAAAAATCTCACGTGATAAAATTTGAAGTCTTCAGTTATAAAAAATTAAAAAATGGCACCTCAAGTTGTAACAATTTCATAATTTGATACGTTATTGTTAGGATTGAATATTCCTTCTCAAAATTAGTATGAAGTTTTCGAGAGGCATCTTGAGTTAGCTGACACGCTACACTTAATAAAACATCAAAGAATCATAACTTGAAAAAGGACGATTTTCCACCTTCGATCTACAACTAGAGGAACCAATCTCTCCACAATCCACACACAAGGACCCCTCTCTGATTGATATGTGGTTGCCTGATTACCTAAGAAAACCAAAGGAACATCAATATATATGCTCTATAGGCTCACTTCTCTAGGTGACCATATAAGTTAATCGCACGTTGATTGTTTATTATTTCCCTACGAGGGACCAATCTTTTCGGGAAGCTACTCTTTTATGGGCAATTTTTAATTTATTGTAATGATAAACCTAGGTTTATATGTGTATAATGATTATATAAAGAAATGTCGGAGGAAATTTAATTAGGAATGTTCAGATGTTATCAGTCTTCTCGAGCATATTATGCGCAATGTTTTGTCAGTCTTTAATAAAGGAACTAATTTATGAAAGAAAATGGAAATGTAATTTCACCTCCCATGCACCCTAACTTTTCTTTAAATTCATGTCCAGAATCATATAGATCAATTACATATTGGAGGATCGTGTAGTGAATAATGACATCGTGGAAGTGGAAGTAAATTAAAGTGGAGTTAATGGAAAATAAATGGTAAAAGTATTTTAAAATTATTCTTCATGGAATAAGCTAATTAAGAATCTGAGTTATTAATAATAAATTGTAATTCAATTGGTAATACACTTGACCACCAATTAATAGATCATGAATTCGAATCATTCTCTAGTCATTTAAAAAAAATTAAAATTATTCATGTTCAATTACATATTTCGATATGAAATTTAACGATATGATATGATAAGTTTTGAGGTGTCCAATGGTGCAGGTAATCTAATGAATGTTGATAGTAATGCACACTTATTAGCATAATTATTATTGCCAATCATGTTTAATGAGTTGTTAACATTTGGGTTACACTCAAACACGAGAAAAGCAACTGTAGTTACAACACTAATGACAATAATGAGAAAACGTCAAAGAGAAAAACAAAAAGAAAATACTACTAAGGACTAAACTTTAACTTTATCTGGCTTGTAACTTTAACGCCTGCCTTTAACTTTGATCACAAGACCAAATGGCTAAAGAGAAACAATATACACAATATTATATTGAAAGGAAATCAAATACTACAAATAACTTAATCCGATGAGTTATTTAATGTACACTTTGACTCAGAAACTAAGTTAATTTTCTTCAATTTTAATTGAATTTTTATATTATTTTTACAGATAAAAATACAGTTCGAATTGAATTAACTCAACTTAAACTATGAATACTGAAATTAAATTTTTATGTTGATATACATATAAAAATACAATTCAAATTAAGTTAACTCACTCAAATTTTGAACTAAACAAAATTTTCAAATCATCAAAAAAAAATTAAAAATAATTAAAATGTATGTTGTAAAAACATTATAGAAAAATAATAATATTGTCAATACATATATTTTGATTTGTAACATCAAAATGATCTTCTCGACTTAGAAAAAGCTTAGCTCGTTACTCGAATAATTCATCTCGAATGATCGATTCAAGTATATATATTATGATCGAAACATTAATTGAATCGAGTTCGAACACATATACTTAGCTCGAAAGTAGGACGATCTATACACTATTAACTATAAGTTTTATTTATAATCTATAGTTCTATAATAATAGAGACAAACTTCTACTCTGTAGTCTAGTTCATCTTGGCCTTTTTTACCAGATCTTGTTTGGATCACTTTTGCTGACCAAAGTCGGGCAGCTGACCGTATCGCTCGGAGCGTTCGAATTCAGCTGCCCGTCTGCCCGACCTTGGGTTTGGGTAAAAAAAGGTAAAAACAGAAAGCAAGAAATATGGAGAAAACACACACAGAGACCAATGTTGGTATGTGTGTGTGTTTGCACTTTATTCTGTTGAAATTCGATACTTTGCTCGCTGTTGCTGTTACTATTTCCGCTGCTGAGAACGAGGCGAAAAAGGAAAAGATAGAGAGAGGACCCTCCTTCTCTCAAACCAAAGCAAGAGAAGAAAAGGAACTCTTTTTTTTATATTATACACTCTACTTGTATACACTATAGACTATACTCCTTTCATTCATAATTTGCTTTCTTACCACATTTTAATTAGTGTGTGTGTTCTTTTCTCTCATCATCTTTTGTGTCACTAGCTTAACTATTTGTGTTGGGTTGGGTTGGGTTTGGTTTATCAAGATACACACTTCTAAGCCTCTTTTGCTTTCTCTCTGCACTCACATTTGGAAAAAGATTCAATCTTGATGATGCCCACAAACTAGAATGCTTGTCCAATTTTGATTAGAGTGAAGTATTGAGCTTTTCAAGACTCCAAATTTTGTTGGCTTTTTCGAAAGATCGGATTTTGAATTGGGAAAGGGGGTGAAAGAAACGAATTGTATTCGAGTAACGCATGAAGAAGAAATAGGTGGTGGTACAATGAAAGATGAAAATTCCAAGAAAAGCAAGGTTTGGTTTTGTTTTGTTTTGTTTAAAGATTGTGTCTTTCCCTAATTTCTTACTCATTGTTGAAAATTCATGATTTGTATTGATAATAGGGATATTAAATTCCTGATATGTTTTGGGTTTTTGTATCTGTAGCTCTCTTGGTCGAAGAAGCTGGTTAGGAAATGGTTCAATATCAAGTGCAAAAGTGAGGAACTTGCATCTGATGTCTACAGAGGTGAGTGAGCTTTGTTGAATCTTGTTGTAGCAGATTTGGGATTTTGATTGGATTTCTTTCTTACAGATTTGGGTTTTCAGTTGCTTTCATTTTATTGTCTGCTGAAATCCAGAGAAACAAATTGATCATTTTATTGTACTTCCTATTCTTGATTTTTGTCTTTCATAGGTTTTGTCTTTACTCACAAAAATAATCAAATGTTGGCACCTATTCTTATGAGTTTCTATTATTTTATTCTTTGCAAGTCTGTATTATTATTGTATAATTCTCTTGTTCTTGTAGTATAGGATGATGGAAGAATGAATTTCACCTTTTAATGGCCTACTAAACCCATTTAACTCTTGCTGCTTGATAAATCTTAACAGCCACTTTCACTTGTTATATGACAAATTACAAGTATAAAATTTACATTAGGGTCGAATTTGGTTTGATTGTGATATCCAAAGTGCTAAATGGTTAAATTTTCTATAGGTAATGAAGCAGAATGGAGGAGTGGGTTCTCTGAAAGAGAGCCGTGTACTATTAAAAAGAGTAGAACTGGTTAGTACTCTGATAATTGATTCCTTTTCTTCTTCCTCTTTTTTCGTTTCGTTTTTGTTTTTTTCTTAAAAAAAAGATTCCCTGCTTTGATGACATTGCAGAAACTTCTGCTAAGAATATAGAGCGCTCCTTATCTCGTTCACGTTCAAGGTCCAGGAGAGGAAGAGCATATCTTGATAACCCTCAGATTAAAAACGTCCAGAACTATAGGTTTGTTCGATTGAATATTCATATTGTGTGTACCAGTTACACACTCTTCGATTATAGTCTTATATATACACCTTTCTTCGACCAGTGTTTTCGTGTCGACATGGAATGTGGGAGGAAAAGCACCTCCGAGCAATATGAACTTAGATGATTGGATTCACTCCGCACCTCCTGCGGATATATATGTCCTCGGGTATGAGTCTATGAGATCTGTAATTTGGATTGAAAAGAGACACTGGTAAAAGATTCTCGATTACTTTTTTTCTTGACTTGCAAAATATTCTGCCTTTCAGATTCCAAGAGATAGTTCCACTGAATGCTGGTAATATTTTGGGAGCTGAGGATAATGGTCCCGCCAAGAAATGGATATCTTTAATCAAGAGGACCCTAAATAACGCTCCTGGAACAAGTGTAAGCAACAGCTGCTATACACCATCACCTGTTCCTGATCCCATAGCCGAATGGAATGCTGATTTTGAAGGATCGTTTAGGGGTAAAGCCTCCACTTTCTTGCCAAGGCGATCCTTCCAGACACCACAGCGTTGGAATGAGATGTCAGTCCCTCAACCTCGCCTTGAGCGGCGGTTCAGTGTTTGTGACCGGGTAATATTTGGTAACAGGCCCAGTGACTTTGACCCAACTACAAGATGGGGTTACAGGCCAAGTGACTGTTCCTCGAGTCACAGACCGAGCGATTATTCTTCAGGCAGACGTCCGAGCGATTACTCCAGTCACCGTCCAAGTGACTATTCATCAAGTCGAAGGCCAAGCGACTATTCTTGGGGCCAAAGGCCTAGTGATTTTTCTAGATTGGGTTCGGATGAGGATTTTCTTCCTGGGGATTCTCCTAGTACGGTGTTGTATTCGCCGATGTCCTGTGGTAATTATACACCTGCAGACGATGCTTATCCGGTGCCTGGACATTCAAGATATGCCCTAGTGGCTAGCAAACAAATGGTGGGCATCTATCTCACTGTTTGGGTTCGTGGTGAACTGAGGGAACATGTCCGCAATATTAAGGTTTCCTGTGTAGGAAGAGGCTTAATGGGCTACCTTGGTAATAAGGTAGTTTTTTCTTTGCCTTCCATTTGATTTACATTAATTTCCTTTGAATTTACAGTTCCTGAGAAACTAACAAATAATTTTATCTTTTGTCAGGGATCCATTTCTATAAGCATGCTGTTGCATCAAACTAGTCTTTGCTTCGTGTGCACTCACTTGACGTCTGGTCAGAAGGAGGGCGATGAACTACGTAGAAATTCTGATGTTATGGAGATCTTAAGGAAAACAAGATTTCCCAGAGTCAATGATGAGAAATCCCCTGAGACGATCCTTGAACACGAGTATGTTTCCTTGCTTGTGTTCTTTATTATTTTGGTTATGAATTGATGTTGATGATGATGACAATGTCTTGGATGCAGTCGAATAATTTGGCTTGGAGATCTAAACTACAGGATAGCTCTGCCATACCGGTCAGCCAAAGCACTTGTTGAAATGCAAAGCTGGAGAGCATTACTGGAAAAAGACCAAGTATGAAATCAAGTTCTCCTCCATTCATGTATCTATTTGTTGTTTAAAGAAACTGTAATGGTTTTTCTCCATTCATGGACCTAAAAAGAATTAACTAACAATGGTTTTGATTCTCATGACAGCTACGTATAGAGCAGAGACGAGGTCGAGTTTTTGAAGGTTGGAGAGAAGGGAAGATATACTTCCCCCCAACATATAAATATTCACACAATTCAGACCGATATGCTGGAGATGATATGCATCCAAAAGAGAAGCGAAGGACACCTGCATGGTACAACTTGATACATTTCTTTCTTGCAACATTTTGGCTTAATCTGATGCAACGATTAAATGTTGCCCCTTTTGATCAACCATTTTTATGTGAATTGTTGATCCGTGTACTTGCATATTCTTAGGTGTGACCGAATTTTGTGGTATGGTAGTGGCCTTCAGCAAGTGTCTTATGTTCGTGGAGAATCTAGGTTTTCAGACCACAGACCAGTTTCCAGTGTGTTTTGGGCCGAGGTTGATTCTGTCCCCAACCGGTTGAGGAGAAGTGCAAGCTGTTCGAGCTCCAGGATTGAGGTGGAGGAGATGCTGCCTTATGCTCATGGTTATACGGAACTCTGCTTTTTCTGAAGCAAGATGTAAATCTCATATTGGTATGTTGTTACATCACCTGTTCTAGTTTTTGCACTCGTGTCAAACTTTATGGTTGTCATGTTTACACACTTTACTCAGACTTGATTGTTAAATTTTCCTTGCATGGAAGCATTACTAGCTGTTAACTCCTACGAGCTTGCAGAAACAAACCATAGCTGTCTGTTAACTGTAGAGTTTGTGTTTGGAATATAATCTGAAAGTACAAATACATGTTGGAATATAATCTGAAAGTACAAATACATGTATTTCCATTTCTCTACACTATATTGACTTGGTCATTTCAGTAGAGATATTCTTCTGTCTTGTATTATTCCTCAACTTTTATCATCCGTTAAAGTGGTATTTTCCGGTCCCAATAGTCCTCTAAGAAATAATATTGGTCCCTTCTTGCAGAGGTTGAATACTTTAACCAAAATTACTACCTGAAGAACGATGGGGACGGCTGACCGACAAAGGTGGGTGACGTGAGTCCTTGTTCTTAATTCCCCTTTTACTTTGAACATTATGTTGCATCTTGCTGATCCTTTGTCTCCTCATGATCTTCTCAAACAGGTGTACATATTTACTTCCACAATTTTGACTACTAACTTCAACACAGACCTTGTTGTCTCTCTTCCCTTACCGAAGCTGTAGAGATAAAGAGAATGTCTCATTTCAGTTTTCTGAAGATTCTTTATTTGTTCTGATGGGGATTCTTGGCAAGAAGAGTCGCCATTTCGGTGTACGTTGTATCAGTAGGCTCATAGGGAGTAGCACTGTAGCAGTATACATTCTTGATTCTTGTCAAGATGATCATCCTTGTTTTCAGCTTTTTGTTTCAAATGATGAGAGAAGTAAAGAATCAATCTGATCATCAGATGTAGCAACACTCATTACTAACGTGATGGGAAAAAATTATTGAACTATTTAGTGGCCTTTTGCACGGTTTTCTGCCTGCTAATGATTTTACTGACAAATTCTTTTTCTTGGTTATATCCCATCTCTACTGCACTACACTCCATTCAAAAATTGGCGTGTACTTTAGAAAGCATTTTAACGTTATTAACAATTCAATGAGACGAATAAACGTTAACAATTCAATGAAACGAATGAAGGGGAATACATACAAAATGTATATTAGAAGTCCATGGATTAGGAAAACAAAAGCCTGTAGTGGCAAGGAGGGACCAAAAGCAAAAGTGAAAACAAAAGCAGAAGACAAATTTGCAGAGAAATTGTCACCAGGCAAGGCATGGCTTAGTTATTGTTTTCTTTTGTAGAAGATGCCATTTCTCTCTACTGGCAGGGTTTTTCTTTTCAGTGTTACATTCTAAATTGCTTCATCACTTATCACCTTACATTGGAACAGTTCTAAGCAATCACATGGTGGAAGACAAATGCATGTTTTGTTCTGTCAAACATCATAATTCATTATTCAATTTTAATACTCCCTCCGAACCGTCCGAGTTCATCATCTCACGTAATCTAATATAAATTTTAAGAGAAAATTAAATGAAATAAAAGCGATGATAATAAAGTAAGAAAATATTAAATAATGTAAAAAAGATATATAAGGTAAGAAATAATTTTCATTTTAGAGATGTAAAGATAAAGTTGGAACGGAGAAAATAGTATTTAGTATTTAACATTATATATAAATATAAAATAAAATAAATATGAGTTAATAGAACCTTGTAACTTTATGTTTCTAGTTACTATAAATTAGAATGGAAAAACATATAGTGGAATTATAACACTCATCAAAGTGTTAGTTTGTTATATTTTAGAGTTTTATAAATCCATACTAAAAGTTATTCAAACCAATGTCACAAATATATTTGAACTTTCATAGAATTTGATATTACTTGCTTGTCAATAATAATGCATGAAATATATGGCAAATTCATTTTCTCGCTTCCAGTTAGATAAAATGAATGATTTAACTTACTAAAAAGCTTTCTTAAAAACATAGTTACAAGTTTCGTAGATTTATCTTTACATACGTACATACTTATAATAGTTTGGAGATCATGTCATCTTATATTTCTTATGAACCTTCTTTTATATTTACAATTTTATTATATATTTTATCGCTTAAAAAAGACCTTACTCTTTAAATGCCACATTCTCATTTTTATATTTAATAGGAATTCTATCTTATTACTTAACGTCATTTATATGAACAATGTACGTCTTATATATTAAGATAAATTATCCATTAACGAAGTGTATGAAATGGAATATGAGTGAGTGACTTACTAGGCATATTCAAATATTTATATATGTGATCACAGTAGTTTAGATTCTAAAGAATTGAATCTCAATTAATTAGTAGTAGGTAATTATAAATATTCTCACTCTGTCAATGTACCATGTTTACTTCCATTCATACTTTTATTCGTTTAGTTTTTTATATTTCCAAATGATTCTAGTTTTTTTAATAATGTAATGGGTAATCAAATCCTTGAAGTAGTGGTTTTGGGTCCCCATATGAGGTGTAAGAGGTAATGGAGTCATATTTAACACTGTGATAATAATGGTCAACCATTAGGTGGAGCGGTAAACTGTTGGTTGCTTTATGGAAATTGTGTCAACCATTTTAATTGTCAATGGGTCCAAATTAACCACTTCCGCCGTTTCCGTAATCATACGTAGTACGATAAGATATCATATGATACCTACCATTATATGCTTAATAAATAATAATTTATAATATACGTTATTAAATAATCCATCACCATTTCCTTACTGCATTAAATTCCTCAATACAATCATTAAAGCTCCATGAAATTTGCTAAAACCATTATTTTTATATATATCATACTAGTAAATGACTTGATGATAAGTCGAAAAATATAAGAAGAGTGAAGGGATGTAGTGAGACATAAATGTTCATCGCTTTTGTTTATTGTTATATTAGATGAGAGCTATGTAAGCAACTGTCTCCTATTAAAATTAAACGGAACTTTTTTTTTCTTGGATGAGCTCATTATCATTTTTATTATCAGTACTGATCCGTGGCGTTGCACGAAATATTTTACTTTTATGTATGATATACTGTAAGGAAAAATGTAAGTTAATTAAAGGTAATTCAAAAGGTAAAAATAATAACCAATGTAAAAGTAACAATGTATCGACTAATATGAAAGATGAATAACACTTATAGGTTGCATAACACCTATTTATAAACCACATTTGTTGCAGTATATGTGGGTTTCCCTTCTTCATCTAAGATTAACACGTTCAACCGCTTTTTGTTCGTGACTCTAGAAAAAGCAACATACAATTGACCGTGGTTGAATACTGGTGTTGGGAGGTAAAGGTCTACATGGGATAATGATTGTCCTTGTGGTTTCTTTATAGCCATATCATAACAAATAGATATAGAAAACTGCCTCCTTTAAAACATGATGAGAAATTTAGTAACATCGGGCGGAGTCAAAATCATACGTGCTATAAGAACCTTTTGGCATGCATTCTTTCTAGATATCATCTTGGCCTCAATAACTTGTTTCCCAATTCACTCACAATCAGACGTGTACCGTTACGTAGTCCTAAAGCTTGGTCTACATTCCTCAATAGCATAATAGGACATCCAACTTTCAGACGGATCAAATGATTGGGAATACCTGATGTCCTTATGGTATTTAGGAATACAGTTGAATAAACATCCTCATGGTTCACAACGTCATCCTCATATGAACATATGCTATCATAATTGGGAAACTCGTGGGCATCACCAGATAAAAGAGACATGACGCAGTTATTTATCTCATGTACGATGTCATTAGTGGGAGCTAATATAACTCCGTCCAGAAAGTATGCACCATCGCCAATATGATCAATGAGTGACGGATATGTATTGTTCACCATTGCAACTATGGGATCGGATGCATCACAGATCAGTATATCTCGCCGGACAACTTAAACTCTACCTCACCATCATTTTCCTCTACGATATTACCATCCCCAACATTTAGCAACCACTCAACAAAATTCATAATGGTTTCAACTTCATCTATAGATACTCCCGCATGTACCCCGCAAGATAAAAATGATTGAATGAGTTGATAGAATGAAATAGCAATATGTAAATTAATAAATACATATATTAAGGATGTCAATTTATTATGTAATATACATACATGTATCGCATATTCTTCGTTAGCCTCAGTACTTCATGGTGATTCCATCTGGAATTCGAAGATGACAGGGATGCATCTACAATATCTTGTCTTCTTCCTTCCGGGATGACTGATAATATCTGTCTGAATCACCAAAAAAAACCATACCTTTTCCACCAAAGGAAAAGCGAGAATATTGACCACCAGGACCCCTAATAAATATAAAGAGAAGTCGAAAATATAAGTTATTCAAATCTATATAAACAATGTTGGACGATGTATCTATCATCCCAACAAAGACGAAAAAATTATTAATCTAGAAACAAAATTCTGCATACTATGGTTGTGTGTTTATTGACCCTCTTCTCAACCCCCCTCTCCCGGTCCGTTGATGTAGATAGTAGAGAGAACATATGATATAATTTCTCCGCTTTCCCCGCCTAGAGAGTATATGTCATATCCCCCCTCCTGGGACGGGTGCCTGTCATGGAGATCAGCACATAGAAGATCTTATAGAGATTTTCCACCTAGAGAGTATGAAATCCCCTCCCCCTTCCTTTTTTCTTGCAGCGGCAGTGTGGAGCTTTCTGGGACTAAGAACAATGTTCATTCATATTTTGATGGATTTAGATCGTGAATAGAATGTGGAGAAAAAAAAAGTTGCATAATACTGTAATATCGAGAAAGAAAGTTGCAGATTTTAATTTGGATCTGGGTTGCCGTTTCATGGAGAGGTGAGGATTAAAGAGGTGAAGAGACTTTGACTATGTAAGGACCAAGGAGGAAAATTGAAGAGGGGAAAGAGATAGTAATTGTGTAATGAAATGTTTAATTAAGATTCCAATTTATTTTACTTTGAGCCATGTGCCCTTAAATTCATTGTCATTCACGAATCGTATTCCAACTTGTAACAATCACGTTCCAATGTGTAACGATTTTGTTCCAAGTAGTAATGAATTGCGTTCCGGAAAGATCTAAGGATTTCACTGAAAAAGTGGTACTTTAAAGTGGATTACGTATCGCGTTCCATGTTCTCGTTATGGACGTTCCATAAACCAAGTGACCCTAGCTAGACCGAAGAGAGTTTTCATGCCATTACGGTCGGGGAAAAAAAAGTAGCTCTTACTAACTTAGTTAAAAATGTTGCGGTTGGATCTTGTTACAAATGTATAGTAGATATAACTGACACCATTATTTCGAACATGATTGAATTTGAATTTGATAGAAACTAAAGAAGCGAACTACCAGTGTAACTGGTAGTAAGATGTAGGTCTAGATGATCTCAATAGTTTCCCTA
This sequence comes from Plantago elongata, assembly GCA_036897095.1. Taxonomy (NCBI): domain Eukaryota; kingdom Viridiplantae; phylum Streptophyta; class Magnoliopsida; order Lamiales; family Plantaginaceae; genus Plantago; species Plantago elongata. The sequence continues at coordinate 12,840 of JAYMSP010002496.1, forward strand.
ACTCTTGTTAGATAAACATGTATAGAAAAATGTATGTTATTGAATCTATAATACGAAATTATTCATCATTTATATACTGAAATTTAATATCTTATTGTATATGATATTTTTCTAAATAAATTTGATGGTACAAGAAAATGCAAATCATATGTATAAACGTGACGTAGATAAACACTAAATGATTTATACATAAGTAGGTTAAATATTGTAAATGGAAGCTGTTATATTTGGTAAGGATAATTACATATACCCCATGTTGGCTATTAGAGTATTCACGCTCATTCAGAAACCAATTACTTCAACAATAACAAATACCTATGTACTAAAAATTTACAAATTTGACCCTAACTTATACCAAATTATATATTTACTCCAACCTCAAATTATATTTTGCACATATAATTAATATTCAACAAAACATTAAACAAAATTATTGGAAAATTAAAGATTTACCAAAGCAACTACGGCTCCGACCATCGGAGCTGCTCCGGTGGAATCCACCGGATATGTTATAGTTCATGTGGAGCTGTTACAAATTCAATGGGATCTGTTACAAGTCTATCGAATATGTAACAACTCCAGAGGGAGATGTTATAGGTCCACCGATCGGAGCTCTACATCTCTAACCACCTAAGTTGCTAAGGTGGTTGGAGCAGCTGTTTTTTAATGAATAATAACTTTTCAATTATTTTTTATTGGCCAAAATTGTTAATAATATTTCAATTAAGACCATAATTTTTTTAGAATTTTTAATTTATATTATTAAACAATTAATTTTGTATGCAACACAAAATGTTGGGAGATTAAGGACTTAAATTGAATTAGGAATTAAGGTGGGATAATTTGCAAATTGACAAAATAAGGGCATGTTTTGGCACCAATCATCTTGTCAACAAAAAAAAAAAAAATTAAAAAATGAACCTATATGTCATTATTGAACTATAATTGGTACCCAAATATAATTAGAATATCTAAGAAGGGTACTAGATGAATTCACCCTTGTTAGTATGAAGTTCTACTTTTCAAGGTCGTATATTTGTGATTGTTTTTAGAACACTTGTTCCAATCAATCTTTATAATTCTTTGGGTCGGAATTTCTAATTGTAATTAAGTTGATAAAGCAAGTATAAACTGATGGGACCAATCTTGCTCTTCAAAATGAAAGTGTCTCAACCTATTAAAAGTTAAAATAGTAAATAAATTCAAGTTACTTAATATCTTGGTTTTCGGATGAAGAATTGGGTACATTGGCTTCAAACTACGACCTATTTGTTTGCTGGGATTTTCGACGCCTACGTTTATGGTCGAATTCCAACAGAATATCGGAGGTGAAGGAGATGGTCAATGGGAGTGGGAAGGCGTGATGAAGCCAGATCTGACTGAGATGATGGGTGTGGGAAGGTGTGATGAACACACTACGAGCAGCATACGGTACCGTGAGATGGTGGTCGGTGGAGGCGTCGATGATGATGAAGAAGAAGGTGCCGGCACGGGGAGGGAGGCGGGCCTGTGGAAATTTGGGATGAGGAAGAAGATGTATCGTTGGTGTTGACAGGCGTGTTAGTTTGTCAATGCGTGCATCTCACGTGTACTGGGCTGGGAGTGTGAATAAAAAGCGAAATTTCACTTTTCCCCCACAAAAATACGAAATCGAGAATTCGCTTAATTTTGCCTGTTTTCATATGCGCCATCAATTGTGTTCTAATACTACTTTAATTTAATTAATTCATTCCGTTCCAAATTGAAATCCCCGTATTTCATTTTGAACTATTCCAAATTTGAAAGTCTAATTTCTTTAAATAGAAAATATATCTCCTATTTTATATATAATTTCTCATACTTTATTCACTAATTCTACTACTTTATTCACTCACATTTATATTTTATTATATTCTTTTCTACTTTAATTTATCACTTTTTTCTTAAAATTTATATTTGATTTCGCGAGACTTTTAATTTAAGGTGGAGGGAGTAAAATGCAAAAATTACAAAGTACACAAATAAAATTAAATATATTGGAGTAATACGACCAAATCTAACTCTTTTAAATCTTCAACTTAAGCATGAACATTTTGGCGTCGTTGAAATCTCCACTTGGGAATATGAAGTTTTGTAAATCCTTGACACAAAGTATCTTGTTAGAGACAGGTACATATTCTTATAAAAATAATTCATATATTAATATATATAATATATTAATTAAATATACATTAACAAAAACTTTCATTTAGTAAAGTAATAATCATTTAATTTTAGAGAGAGTTACGTATATAAACCACTAAACAACAACTCTTATAAATAAGTATATCGCTAAATAACTCTTACACATAAGTCCATTCTATTTGCAAGCTCCTAATTTAACAATTGATCGAACAAAATTACCCCCACAAATCATTGTCGCGTCTATTCAACTGCCATTTCTATCATTCGAAATATAATTTATCTCTCTCTCGATTCTTCTTCAACAAGCTTTATCCCGATTCTTCTTCAACAAGCTTTTGATTCCTCTCTTTACTGTATTATGTCTAAAAAATGACGAGATCAAGTAAATCCGCTGCAAACAAGGAAGAATCGAAGCCGAAAAATCCCCAAAAATATTGTAAAAAAGGAAGAAACGAAACCGAAAATCCCCAAATCTGATAAAGGTACGAAACTAATTCATTTTTATGTATAATTTCGTATAGTTTAATGTTCAATGAGTGTTACACTCACATGCATATGTGTTTCAGATTCAATATCACTCGAATTTAGTTAGTTTCATGTTAAACATGTGTTTTCCTAGTTTCAGATCCAGTATAACTCGATTAGTTAGTTTTATGTTAAACATTTATTTGCTAGTTTCAGATCCATGGATGTTATACTGGTTTCATGAACTGTGTGTATACTGGTTTTATGACTTCTATTATGCTGGTTTCATGATTTCTATTACGCTGTTTCATGGACTCAAAACTTAGTTTCATGATGATTAAAACTAATTTCATGATGATTATGATAGTTTCATGTTCATGAAGCTAGTTTCATGATGATTAAATGTAGTTTTCATGATGATTAATGATAGTTTTAGGTTCATAAAATTAGTTTCATGATGATTAATGACAATATCAGTTTCATTAAGCTAGTTTAATGATGATCATAAATGCTAGTTTAATGATTTTTAATGATAGTTTAAGGTTCATGCTAGTTTCATGATGATTAAAGCTAGTTTCATGATGATTAATGATACTTTCAGGTTCATAAAGTTAGTTTCATGATGTTTAATGATAGTTTCAGGTTGCTAGTTTCATGACTTCTATTATATTGTTGGTTTCATGACTTATATTATACTAGTTTCATGACTTATGTTATGCTAGTTTCATGGGCATTTTACTGTTTGCATGTATTGATTCCAGGAAAATAAAATGTCACTAAGACAACATTCAACAGTGGAGATCTGAAGGTATGTTTTGAGTATCTAAAAACTCTACCACTTTCAGAACATGTAACTGGCCTCGATAAAACACCATTCAAGGTGTTATTCCAAAAGCTAATTAATGACGAAATGGCCTCTGTTCTTCGCGAAGAATATGACAGATCTGAAACTAGTTTCATGTTGGTCTGATATGTATATTTTGGTTAATATAAAAAATGTATGAATACTCTGTTTTATGGTAGTTTCATAAATGTATGAATACTCTGTTTTATGGTAGTTTCAAGTGCCTTTATTCTAGTTAAAATATAATTTGTATTAATTTTTCATTCCCAAAAAGCTAGTTTCATGACCACACAAGCTAGTTTCATGGACTAAAAGCTAGTTTAATGACCACAAAGCTAGTTTAATGGACTAAAAGCTAGTTTAATGACCACACAAGCTAGTTTCATGATGATTGAAGCTAATTTCATATTCATGTAGCGAGTTTCATGATGATTAAAACTAGTTTCATGATATATATAATGATAGTTTCAGGTTCATTGAGCTAGTTTCATGATGATTAAAACTAGTTTTATGATGATTAATGATAGTTTTAGGTTCATTGAGCTAGTTTCATAATGATTAAAGCTAGTTTGTTGATGATAAATTTTAGTCTCATTGTTCTAAAACCCTAAAAGGGAATGGTGAACTCTAAAAAACCACTGAATTTGAAAACTCCCTTCTGAGGGATACGGTCTTAATCAGGGTTTTAGCGTACACCCGTCCTCAACCCTAAACCCTAATTAGGCATTTTTCGGGACTATAATAATAGTTTCAGCATGAAAAATTCTAGTTTCATGATGATTAAAGCTAGTTTCATGATGATTAATGATAGTTTCAGGATCATTGAGCTAGTTTTATGATGACTAAAGCTAGTTCAAGATCCACCAACAGTATATACTTACCAACAACACCGAAACTAGTTTAAGATCCACCAACCCTACTTTCAGATCCACCAACCCTGCTATCATATCCACCAACCCTAGTATCAACGTGTTTAGAACCACTACTCTCTTTAATATACATTTTCTTACCACATCGAATATTAAGGGATCAACATCCAATTACTCATATTCACCAAACCACAATATCCATATCCACAAACTTCAATCCATGAAGTTTACACATCCCAACCATATTATTCAAGTCGTCAGTAAAAACCAAAAATCTCTTCCAATCAACATCATAAGAAAGCCTCGTCGAATTCAAATCATTCAATCGAAACCATGAAACTGCAATTTTCAACAAAATTAGAAAATGTAAAACTAGATCAAATGCCAAAAGCATGGCTGAGATCATTATAGGTTGACGAATCCATGAGATCCATGCTTTTGGTACGAGGATGAAGCAAAATCGAAAGAAAATCACTGAAAATACTGAACAAACGAGAGAAGAAAACACAGAGAAGAAAAAAGCGAGAGAGAAGAAAAAGTGATGGTGGAATGTCCGTACGTACGAAATTATAATAGGCGTGAGCTATAAGCAAATGAAAAAGCAGCAAGGGGTATTTCGGGAAAGTCATCAACGAAAATTAGGGTTAAAAATTAGATTGACGATAATTGTAATTGTTTTTTTTAAACAGGTTTTAAATATAAGATCATCATATAAAATGGGACTTCTATGTACTTTTCTTTTAATTTTAAGAGTTCGTCTTGTGAGAGATCTCTAGATTTTGGAGAGTCCTGAAAGTCCCCTCAAAATGGTAAAACTAGACAAGTATACCTTTTTTCTGTAACTTGACTCTAAATTATTTTTCGCAGATCTTTTGACCCGGTTTCATTAAAAACGGTTCAAGTAAAAACTAGACAATAAAATGTATAAACTAAACAATAGTGTAAACTTAATATCATGTAAAAACTAGAGAATTCCTTTTATAAACTAGACAATATAATGTAAAAACTAGAAAGTTTAAATTAAAAACTAGACAATATAGATTACACCGAATGAAATTTATGTACAAGTAATAAAACTAAACAAGATCATTTATAAAACTAGACAATATATTAACAAAACTAGACAATATGTTGTAAAAATTAGACAATACATATTAGATGGTTCAATAAAAATGCACAACATAAAGATATATAACATGAAAAACTAGACAAAAATTGGTAAAAACTATAACACACATTATTTATATAAAAACTAGATAATATGTGTTAAAAATTAAGGGTCTCTCCTCCGGACTCTTCAAATGTTAGGGAACTTTTATGAGACTTTGTATAATTTTATTAGGTAAACCTTTTCTTTTTATTTAAACTCGAGTCGACCCGTTTTTAACCTGGTTTTTGCCGGGCTATCCAGGTTTTTAACTATTTCCGAGTCTTCCGGACTTTGAGAATTTTCGACCGGGAATAGGCACTTAACACCAGGTCGACCCCGCGGGTTTAATTTGAGCTTGAACGGAAGAACGCCGGAGGCAACAATACCCCCCGCCACTAACGCTGAATTTCCTCCCTTCCAACCTTTTTTCTTTCCATCCTATTTTTTCATTTGCCATTCAATTGTTTCACCACAGTTCCTTTTGTTACCTCATCATTTCAACATTTTTCAACAACAATTGAAAAACCTGCACAACAAAATTAATGGCTGCTTTACTTCTTCGCCGTAGATTTTCACCTACCTCTCTACGTGGTATACAAATTCTACTTGTGTCTTTGTGTTGAATGATTGTGCGAAACTAGCAAATTATTGCATTGCACGCCATGTGTTTGATGAATTGCCTCTGGGGTTCTTTCAGTGCAAATTGTATCTGCCAGTTTTCATGTTTTGTTAGCAAAGTAATTGCACTCCTGTATTGTATTCTTGAAACAAGTAGTATGGTTTTCATGTCTTGATAGCAAAGTAAGCATGAGGGTTGTGTTCATGGGTTGAGAAGGGATGCAGTCCAACTCCGAATGCATAGTGGCTTGTTTTGCGTGTTTATGTTAATACGGCTACATCCCGTATTTTATTACAAGCATTGCATATTTAGCTATATACATCACATGTTTTGGGGTACATGTAATGCAAGTATGATGCATGCTTATTAAAGTGTTAAATATATGATGCTTATACTTAAATATACGATGTTGAATTGGTTTCTCTGGGAGACGATCTCTTGCAAAAGTTGGTGTTTCTGAAATTAGTGACTTAATTTCTCCTCTAGTCTTATTTCATGTGACTTGGGAATGGATCACAGGGAAGCAGCTGGAACAGTATGACTTGCTTGTATAATAAAGGGTTACATTGTTACTTTTTTGGTTAGGGTCTTCGTTTAAATACAGTAGGATGAAAACCTATTTTCATATATCATGAAATTCTGCGCGCTGTTTATAATAAACTAGGGCATATTGCCGAACTACTTGTGGTGTGGATTTATAACGTGCTTGGGAACTTTGTTGCACATATTTTAGGATAATTTATTACAGAAATTGCATCATTGCTACTGTCAAATAGACATACATGGAAAGTGGAGACTATGTAAATAAGTTGGTTTCTGATAAACACTAATCCTCATACTATGCAAGGGAAACTGCATTTTTGTTGCCATGTTTCTTGACCTCCAGAAAATATACTCTTCTTCTACTATTTAATTCATTGGTGACCTCCTTTACATCTTCAATTCTTGTTTGTGATCAGATAATGTGGGATTCTATCAGTCTATCCGGGACTCAAAGTTTGGGATCTCTAATGGTTTCTTCATATGCATCAAGATGCTCAGCAGTAAAACAGGCAGCGAAACATATGATTTTGAAGATCTTACGTAACTGAAATATGACCAAGATTTCTGTCATTGCTTCTTGATTGGTATTCCCACTCTTATTTTAGTTTACTAACCCTTTTTTCATACTGTAGGCGTCCACATACATGGTATCCTGTTGCTCGAAGGAAAAAAAGAAATATAATCTTACATGTTGGTCCAACTAATAGTGGTAAAACATATCAGGCGTTGAAACGACTAGAGTCAAGTTCCTCTGGTATGGCCACCACCTTTTCATCTTTCATTGAAGCTGCTCTTTGTCTGTCCATTTAGTTGAAATTGCTTTGAGGTGCGCATTAAGGCAAGCCGAGTGTAATGTGATGTAGGTATTTATTGTGCGCCATTAAGACTTTTAGCGTGGGAGGTTGCTCAGCGCTTAAACAAGGCTGAAGTTCCTTGCGACCTTATCACTGGACAAGAAAAAGAGGTTGTTGATGGAGCAAAACATAAAGCTGTAACTGTAGAAATGGCTGATGTGGCATCTGAGTATAGCTGTGCAGTTGTTGATGAGATTCAAGTGAGCCAACGTATTGTTTTACTCAATACTATTCTTATAATAACCTACATTGGGTGAAAAATATTAGTAATTTCTGCAATATTGAACGACTTTCTAATAGATTACGACAAATAAAGCATTTGGAACTGCCAGTCTTAATGTGGGTGGTGGATTGCAGTTGTTTTGTTTGTGTTCCACCCCAACCTCCCACCACCACACCAACCTAACATTGGACTTTCGCTGACAACACCCTTATATTTCCACCTCCGTAATAATTCACCTCTTATCTGTCTCAAAAATCTCGCTGTCAGTTACATTTTGTAAAAGTTTCTGTGACATTATGGCTTCAATATTCTGATTTCATACAGTAGTTTTCTTCTTCTTTTTTTTAATTCAAACACCTTTGTTTATACATGCCTTGCAATGTCAAATTTCAGTGAAGAAAATGCACCTCAGCTTTGAATCATATTTCTGTCTGTAACTTTAACAGATGGTGGGATGTAAATCAAGGGGTTTTTCATTTACCCGAGCTCTACTAGGTATACCTGCTGATGAGTTACACTTATGTGGGGATCCAGCAGTTGTACCACTAATACAGGAAATACTCAAAGTGACTGATGATAATATTACGGTATATATTATTCTTCCTTTTGCATGGAGTTGTTTTTTGCATTCTGAAATAACTCCTAGAATTTTCTGTAAGGAATATATTCACATTGGTCAGAACTTTGCTTTCGTGTTATTGTAGATTGAAACATATGAGAGGCTTTCACCTCTTGTTCCAACGACTGCCCCGCTTGGGTCATTTGCCAACATACGGACTGGTGACTGCATTGTCACATTTTCACGTGTGGCTATATACAACATAAGGGTAAGGATGAACAACGTTAAATGTAGTTCACTTAATTTTCTATATGCAAACACCTTTTCATAGTCAGCGACTCGTCGACCCTATTATAAAAAAAGTGGAGTACCAAACACGGGGAATCAAAATTTGCTCATTCACAGTCTAAGGACAAGTACACTATAAAGTAAGTACCATGTAATCGTATCATATGTTAGTTAGAGAGCTTGACGAATCAGATATAGAGTACAACTGTGCAGAGCCATCTCACTCAAACTTTGTCTCTCAGGCTTTCGTATTTTATTTCTTGATCTGAATAATTGGTACTGTAACTTAACTTCATTCCAATAATATGGATGTCTTGGTCTGATTACATGATATATTTATTCATGTTTTAGTCAGTGTACAAATTTTTCTATGTATGGCTTACATTCTCTTTTGCAGTTCATACTATAATACTGCCCGGTGCTTACTGCTGTTCAAATCTTTTAATTTTTCAGAAACAAATTGAGAGTGAAGGGAAGCATCTTTGCTCTGTTGTTTATGGTTCATTACCTCCAGAGACTCGAACAAGACAGGTTTATCTGTTTTAACTTGTTTCTTTTTTTCCTTGGCTCTGTCTATAAACATCATTATCCTTATGAATTTATCATTAAGATTTGCAAAACAATTCTTTCACCGTCCACCGATGTCTATTTCATGTGATGTGAAAGTGTCCATTGTATCCTGGTAGTTCTACTTTCCAGTTTAGCTCGCAAAATATTTGAAGAATTATTTGTATTACAAATTGATTCTCAAAACTTTAATTTGTAAGGGACATGTGTTCTGCAGTATTCAGACTTCATGGTTTGTTCAGGGGGTTTGCATTCAATAAAGTCTAATATGTCTGCTCTGTTTTTAGTTTTTCCTCCGGTCCTGATGAAGCAATAACTGTCAGAAATAATAGTTCTTTAGGATTGCAGGCAAAAATGTTCAATGATGAAAACAATGAGTTTGATGTTCTCGTTGCTAGTGACGCCATTGGAATGGGTCTTAACTTGAATATATCTAGAATTATTTTTTCAACCATGAAAAAATTTGATGGTGAAAGGATGCGGGAGCTCACTGTTTCTGAGATTAAGCAAATTGCTGGTGAGTTCTCCTTTCATTGCTATCAGTCAGTGGTTTACTAGTGTCCGATTGAGAAGACTCAGATAAATTACTTTTCCTGAAATAGTTTAGGAAAATATGATTTTTTGAACGAACTACTGTAGTAAAAAGTGATGGTCTTATAGGTGTTGGAGATGTGTCAGAGAATTCTGGTTTTTTGTAAGAGCAAAAGATGTTAAGCGGAGTTACTGTATACTATATGTTTTATAAATAGATGATAAATGCAGAAATAGATTTGTACAAAATAGGTTTACAGGTTTTCTTTTAAAAATAGTTCAGCTGATCTCCAGAACTAAAAATTGTGGCGGCCCATTGATGCCAAAGTTTCAATTTTTCTCACAAAAACCTCCTGGCCAGTTCTCAAAAGTATTCCAGAACAACCCATGTCAAGCTTTATAAAAGAATGAATCACGGAGTAAATCGATGAAACTGAGATTTTAGAAGGTCTGAGCCTTGCAACTTGCAATATAAGGCTTGCAAGACATAACCTATTCTTTTTGGACATTTAATTCAGATGACGCTTTACACAAAACACACCGATATAATGTTAGTACACAGGCAGCTACTTCTCATATTCCTTTATCTGTATAGAACTGTCAGTATTTGATATAAATATCTGATTCATCTCTTTTCATGTAGGCAGAGCTGGAAGGTATAAATCTAAATATCCAGTTGGGGAAGTGACTTGTCTGGACAGACACGATCTACCTCTAATTCGTTCAGCTCTGAGTTCACCATCTCCTATCCTAGAGGTAATTTGAATAGGCGATAAATTCATGTTGTTATCCAATTTATCTGGAATCATTTCACTTACTTTCACTATGCTGATACTGGTGGGACATGTTTTGAGTGCAGAAAGCTGGTCTTTTTCCAACATACGAACTTCTGTTTATGTATTCACGTTCACATCCAACTTATGGCCTACATCAGATATTGGTAGGTTGACTCAGTCTCTTCCCACACACGTCTTTGTATGTATGTATGTCTGTGTGTGTGTCAGAAATTAGTTTAAATGCACTTGCCTTTATTTGTTCATAAATAGATATTGCTACAGTTGATGTCTGCATAGATAATCACTTTTGAAAATGCATCTGGCTATTTAGCAAATCATTTAAAACTACCGAGCAGTGTTGTCAATTCTGCTTTTGAGAATCTCGCTATCCCGGAGCGTTTCAGACCTGCTGCCTGCTGGGATAGATACCTTTATTCCGGGGTGCATAGCATCCCGGATTATCCCAGTGTTTCCTGGAGCGCTGCGAGAAGTGATCTTTGGACTAAATGACCAATTTCCCCTTGATTCCACGGACTCCTTTTTCATAAGACTCTCTATGAAGAATTCTATGATATTTATTATGTAAGTTATGTTACAATATACTTATATGATAGATATCACTTGAGT
>JAYMSP010002497.1:0-23913 GCA_036897095.1 Plantago elongata
AGTTAGAAGTAATTGATTAATTATAATGGGCAAAACAAATACAAATATCAAATTCTCAACTACAATATTGAACTTTGTTTATGATATTTGTAAATGTGAATAAAAATATGGACACCGCGCTTAGCGTGGTACTTCAACTCTAGTAATTATAAATAAATATCACATTTTTAGTAAATATAGTCATGGATTTAACAAGATACTTTTTTTACAAATCAACTTTAAAATAATTACATCTAATAATTACTCAACGAAAATAAGTAAGAATTTACATGGACAATGTTGGGACTTTTATATAATAAAATATGACCATTTATTTTCTAAATTAGTAGTAAGGACTTTGATAAGCTAGGTGCATTTTTTGAGTTCTAATTTCTAACTATAGTTTTTAAATAATTAAATACATGTAGATGGTACATCCGTACATGTTCGAAATTTGAATTTGATTTGAGGAAATAGGGTAACTAATTAAAGTCAGATATATAAGTATATGTTGACCGATTATCATAAATTTTAATACGTGGAAGAATTTCAAATTTCTGTGCTTTCTGTTTAGATTTGGTCAAAGAGTTTGTTAAATAACTGATTCTAGAATTCTACTATATCTAGTGTAACTCCTATAAACCTCACTATCATTTGCGTTCAATTCTAGATCTCCAGTGGCTAGCCATCTTCAGTAAAGAGGTGTCAGCATTTAAAAATGACTGTTAAAGGCGGCACAACACCCGCTTGTGCTGCCTGCAAGTACCAAAGGCGCCGGTGTATTCCAACGTGCCCGCTCGCCCCGTATTTCCCCGCTACGCAGCAATAGAAGTTCGTGAACATCCACAAGTTATTTGGCGTCTCCAATGTTACCAAGACGTTACGGAGTCTGGAGAGTAAGGATCTAAGAGACGACGCCATGAAATCGATGATGTTCGAGGCTGATATGAGGGAGAGCTATCCGGTATATGCATGTTCCTATGTCATTTTTCAACTCAAGCGGCAGGTTAAGTATGCGACTGAAGAGCTCATGTGTGTGCTTTCGGAGTTAGAGAAGGTTAAGGAAGCTAGAGTTAATCATAATAGGTCCAATTTTGATATTCGCCGATATACTACTAATGTTGATTCGATTCCGAGGAGTGGTGATGTGCCGACCTACACCAACAGAGATTTTTATCAATCGGTGGAGGATATGATCATGCATATACATGCAATTGCTTTCTATGGTCATAATGCGAGAGTCACTAGCAACGGTGCAACTACGGATCTATAGGCGAGAGTCACTAGCAGCGATGCAACTACATAAATTAAGATGAATACCTTCGGCGGAGGATCAAATGTGGCACAGTTAGATGCATCGAGCAACGGCGACAAGACGAGGATTCATATGGATTATACATTCGAGGGAGTATCAAAAGTAGCACAATTAGACGCATTGAGCATGAATACCCGTGAATGTGACAATACGCTGACTCATATGAATACATTCCGAGGATCAGATGAATCAAATGTCATATCGAATGGCACTGTCAGCTCGATTGGCACTAGCAACAACATAACATCACTGCAAGCAAAAAGAATGAATTGGTATTAAGCCTAAACATCCTTCGTTCGGCATAGAAAGTTCAAAAAATCATTCATTAGTCATTCGAGAGCCTATGGATAAGGATGTGGTTGAAGAAGAAGAAGATGATGTCGTTGACGATCCATGTATTTACTTTAATATACTTGATAATGTTCAATCATCTTGGTATGTCACCCATGCTCCAATTTTAAATCATCAAATCTATTTATACCTATGGTATTATTCTTATTTTCATTTTTTAGTAATTGTTATGGTACTAAAAAATTTATGGTTTTCAATTTTCCTTTTATGCAGCACCTCAGAATCATCATCAAGATCGGCAAATTACGCACTCAAAAGTTAGACCAAGAAAGCTTCAGAGTTTTCGTCTCGCAGCTATTCTGGCTAGCTCCAATTCCAATTTTGGCATCTTTTTTCCCATTCCACTATTTTCATTTCACTTCCAGTGTATCCCCTGATGTTTTCCACATGTATATCCACTTCTGTTTTTCCACTTTCAATGTAGTTGAATTATCTGAATAAAGAAATAGTAACACGAATAATGTCTAGTTTGACGTGTTCTATAGCTTGCGTTTTTAATAATGTAAATTATAAAGTGTATACTAAAGTTGTATACTTATAAAAAGGAGAAAGTATAAGTACCGTCGTGTTCTCTTTAACTGAAAACTCATTAAGTTTTATTCTGTATAGTTTTATTTAATTATATTTTATAATACAATTTTAGTGCAATTATAAAATTATAGTTGAAGATAACAGAGTCTAAATATATTATAGTTTAACTAGAAATGTGCCTAGGTTCCATTCAATTCAATTTTATTATATTTCAATTAAGTATAGTTCAATAAAAAATGTACCTAAGTTTCATTCAATTTAATTTTATTTACTTATAATTTATATTATATTTCAGTTCAATAAATTTGAATTGAATATAACATAAACTAAATGTTCTAGTTCTTCACGAAGCATTTTGACTTCAAAAGAGAGACAAAAACCCATGCTACTAAAGGGTTGTTGTAGTCAATTAAGTAGAAGTATTCGATCCAAGAGAGCACTTATACCGAAATTCCAAAGTGCGCAATTACAAGATTGTAGCACCAGTCACAAAAAGATTCAGATTATAAAATTATCCTATATATAGTTCTATTCTACATTAAATGTATCCATTAGCACTTATACAGTTATACTCGTAAAAGAATAAAACCACAAGAAGCAAACAGACAATGACAGATCAAGATACATCTTACACCTAATACAGGATTTTACATAAGAATGAATCATTTCAACAGAATAGCAGATAATTTGTCCTTGAGACTTTCAGCACCTCCAGGCTGAGTTTGGATCGAGAATGTATGAACTACTTCACCCTCCTCTGATATGGACATTGTCGACTCTTGCGCATTCACCTGATGCTCTCTCAAAGCGTTCACAACGCCAGCCACGGGGTGACATTCCAAAGGACAACTCACTCGCAGGATTGCATCTTCCGGTCTATCATGAAACTCAAGATCTGGCATTTGATTCCCCATCCCTTTGTCAGCTTCCATGCCTCTTATCTTCGATTGGAGATCAGTAATGTAAGCAATCGCATCGCCAAGTAGAGAGGCCTTGTCCATTTTTGAAATGTTTGGAACTACTGCTCTTAATGCGTAAAACCGCTGGTTAAGCTTCTCACGCCTCTGCCTTTCTGCTTCCACATGATTAAGTGGCTCTTCCCTCCCATTAGCTGGTTTCCTTCCCCTTTTCCTAGGTCTTCGGTCGTCAGACAGCAGATAGGATTCCTCGTGATCCATATTAGACACTATCTGATTCATGTGCGGATATAGCTTCGTCTCACCATCATCATTTATGTGCCCATTTGAAGAGTTCCCATACACTTGCTCATATGACTCAGAAGAAAATACAGAATCCTCTTCCACTTTTGGGGAAAAGCTAATGCTAATTGGACCTGATCTCGAGTTGAGACTGAGATCCCGCCCATAAATTTTCGGGGCAGGTCTTGCTTGTGTAGACGTCAACTTTACAATTATAGACTTGGCAGATTGAACAATTCTCTGATCCTCTTGTATGAATTTTCTCGAACCAATCTCCACAACTCCCGACTTGGATGGCACAAACACCACCGTGTTAAACTTAGCCGATTTGGCTAAATGTGATCTCGACTGGTAACGTTCTAAACAACTCTTTGTGTCGGAAACCCAAATAGTCCGACCTGAATTGAACGATTGTGAAGGAATCGAAGGTTTATCAAAAGGAAATGCATAGTACATGGAAGCCAGAAAGAATAACTCCACATCTGAAACTTGATCCAACTTAGCCGCTACATTATCATCCTCCGATCCACCAAAACAAGCATGGATCTTCTGAAGCACCCGCTTCCTAACATCTCCGCCCATCGAATGGTCACTCTTGCCGTTACCACTCACAGCACCCTTGTTATCATCTTGCTTGGGTTCACGGCAGTGCCCATCACCCCATATCAACGCTGACTTACCAGATTTGGCCTTGGAAACATGCCAGTAAATCGCATATGTCCAATCAGATCCTTCAATGATCTTACACAGTGCCTCCTGCACTCCCAGATCCTCCCCTGACGACGAAAATTCTAACAAAACATTATTTGAAGCCGACCAAGCAAAATACTCAGCTCCTTCCTTCCCCAGCACACTCTCCATCACGGCTTTATCCTCATCATTCAACCATAACCTAAATCCCATCTCAAAACCTTGAACTTCAAATTGGGGAATCTCAAAATCAGAATAGACAAACACCACTCCTTCAAATCCAAAAATCCCAATTCCCAATTCAACAACTCAATCCTCCATCGAAAATCCAAGAAACACCTACAAGATCTTGGAAAACTAAACACGAATTACTTACAAACGCCAAAAACATTGAATCTCTACTTGCGAATTTGGGCAAGCACATCGAAAACCCTAAAAATCGAAATCACAAACAGAAGAGTATCTCAACAATATCAAGTGAGTAAACTAGCTGGAACAAAGTAAAAATCCTATCTTTGGCATAGACCCAAATTCAAAATTGTCATAAGAACTCGTATAAAAAAAGATAAGGTACCCAAAAGGCAATTAAAACAAAAAACAAGAAGTAGTGGCTTGCCTTTGACTTTTCCAGAGCAAGTATGATTCTGTTTCAAGAGTTAATTTAGTTTTTGCTGTGTAGCTAAGATGTAGTAGTAAGATTGAAACTGAAAGGTGAAGAAACTTATAGAGAAATAAAGAATCTGTACAAGTGAAAAGCAAAGAAAAGATGAAATGCACCACATGAAAGAAGAGAAGCAAAGCAAAATAGATGATACCTGAAGAAGGGTTGGGGTTCTGGGAATCACGTTATGTTTGAGAAAGAAGAGGGAAAGAGATGAATGAAGCTCGTGTTTCACGTGACGTGAGTGACTTAGCTTGCCTTCTATGGATCTGGACGAACCATATCGATGTCATATCTAAAGACAATTCAATACATAGTCAGCTCAGCTCTGTGACAACATGGGATTTCTCAATTCAGTACAAATGATATATTCATTATTTATTATTATTTTTTGATTGTTCCCATCTTCCTAGTTCACGCGTTACTGTCGTGGGTCGCCACTTGTCCTATCAAACAATTCTTTATACTTTCTTTTTCTTTTTATTCCACTTATCCCACTCTCTTAACCCGCTTTCTAAAACCAATAATCTTGCTATTTTGGGCCTTTCACTATGCATTTTCAAATTTATTTTTATTCCACATTTCCCACTCTCTTAACCCGCTTTCTAAAACCAATAATCTTGCTATTTTGGGTCTTTCACATTTATTTTCACCGATCGATTCAACTCGATTTTTTAGTCCGGTATAATTACTTAATTTTCATGTGGTATGTTAATTTTAATGTGTGCCAACATATGTACTTCCCCATGCATTTTTACATTTATTTTCACCGGTCGATTCAACTCGATTTTTTTGTCCGGTATAATTACTTAATTTTCATGTGGTATGTTAATTTTACTGTGTACCAACATATGTACTTCTCCACGCTTTTTATTCTTACACTTTCCTTATGTTGGGTAGGACCGGTTCTAAGTCCATATAGAATATTCAACTACATAGATTCTCAATTTTTATGTGGTTCAAATCCATACATATTCGAAGTAGATTAGTAAATTAAAATATGAAAATAACATTATCAAAAGAATTTAATTTCATACTTTAAATAAATCTTACAATCTTAAATATTCTTTTGGTTAAAGAGCCTCCCGGCTCCAAGAGATCTTGTCATACTTGGATCTATAAACTTATTTTTGCACAAACATTGCACCAATAATTTCATATTGGCTCCAAGAGATCCTTGCAAAACAATTGCACCAATAATTTCATATTGGCTCCAAGAGATCCTGTCACATTTGGATCTATAAAATTTTTTTTGCACAAACTATTGCACCAATAATTTCATATTGGCATAAGCATAGTAAGCATATTTATAAGTAGATTCACACAGTAGAGATTTATATGAATATCATGTGGAAATATCAAAATTCATTAATAATACGTGTGATTTAGGTTGAGTCGTCTGTTAAGAGATTTATATGAATATCATGTGGAAAATATCAAAATTCATTCATAATACATGTGATTTAGGTTGAGTCGTCTGCTAAACAAAGTATTCCATACAATAGAGAGTTTAAAAGAAAATAAAATAGGCATTAAGTGAATAATAAAATGAAAGATTCTAAGCAATCTGCATGCATTATCATATCTATATAAAAAAGAAATTTGATAGAGAAGACAGTTTTGCAGATACATTAGTCATTCATGAGTTGAAAATTTTACGACACACTTAACTCTGAAGATCTTATTAATAAATTACCGATACATAATTTGTATAAGTAGTGTTTTCAATTATTTAAACTCTATAAACTTATCTTGAAACTTGAGGTACGTTACAAAACTAGTTTTTGTATATTTACATTTATTTAGATAAAGTATCTGATTTGTGTTTACGAAAATAGTTTATTTACATTTCTCTTTAGATAAAGTATTTCATTTATGTTAATAAATTAAATGAAAAAAAATGACACAAATATTACACAGGTGGATCTTGTGATGTATAGCACCGATTAATTAAGGTTATTTGGCATATAAATTTAATGATTTAAATTTTAATTGAATTACACTTGATGAACAATAATTAAATTTTAATTGAGTTGTAAGAATTTATTTTTAGTTTAAAATTAAAACAAAATTTTGTTAATGGTTTTGTAGCTATGCTTATTCAGCTTGTGAGTTAATTAATGAGTTGTGTTTGAAATTTAAAATTGAGGGCGAATTACATCTAAACCCCCTATTATATGTCGTATATTTTAGTACATGTTAGTCGCACTATTATTACTTCCTACGATTAGATGTAAGATAATTACACTTTCATTCACGAACTTGACCAAATTCGAATTAAAATCAGAAAAAACTAATTTTCCCTCTCTTAAATTATTGTATTTTGAATGATGCCAAACACAAATATATGTTGACAAATTGTAATTCAATCCATGACTATCTAAATTTTATATTTGTCACCCATATCTTTTCAAAAAACCTCAAATAAGCCACAAAACTTCTTCTTACTCCATTTCCGACTTCCTTCTATATATTATTCTCCGGCGGATTTCTCCCTCTATTTATTCTTCTTCTAATTTGTCCCAATCGGAGTTGCAACAACTTCGATTTGTAGCTGCATAAAGCTCCAAATCGGAGTTAACAACTCTGACTTGAGTTGTCACAGCTCCGATTTGGAGCTTCTAATAGCTCAGACCGGAAAAGAAAAGAATAAAAAAGAAAAAAAAATAGGAAGAAATCCGTCGAAGAGGAATGGAATGAAGTCGGAAATGGAGGAAGAAGAAAAGAGTTGGAGAAGATGGAGGAAGAAGAAGTATGGTAGGGTTTTTTTTCCAAAATTTATTTTTTAATAAAAGAATTTATAAGGTCTGTTTGGATGTCTCTTTTAAAAAACTTAATTAAGTTGGTAAACGTCAATTTTAAATTTTAAACTAATTGTAATTGTGCGATTAAATAACGAATGTGAAAAATATCATTCTAAATGAGGAGCTGTATGTAATTATTTTAAATTTTAATGTTACTGGGATTACCACATATAGAAAGAAGGTCTGACACAATTAAAATGAAATCTTAATACTATAAATTCGTCTCCCCCGGATCTTAACACAGTCCTTAATTTATCTCAATGAATTGAAACATGAATTTCCATTTCCGTAAAATCTGAACCATAACTACAAGTTTCATTCTGTTTCCGTGAAATTTTAAAACACGAGTTAGGTGTTATGTTTACATGCTTTGATTTGTCGGCATGGATAAAATACTAGAAGTGAATAGATTGAGACTTGAGAGCGACCTATGTAGCTGCAACTTGCAACGGTGGGGGACAAATCGTACCACGTAATGTCACAATTCAACTTCGGCCTTAGATTCCATTAATCCATATCCAACCATCTATGGCCTATGGTCCAATTTCTGGGACCTGCCCCTCTAAACTTTGTCTACTTCTACGTGTCCTGTAATAAAAACAATTCCTACATTTTATGTGACTGAACAACCAAATAATTTTATTTCATCATCATTTATTATAATTACAATATTAATATTAAATTGATGTGCTAACACTTATTAGTAATAGCATTAACTACTAACACATATGCAACTTATGTGATCCCCAACTTTGAAAGAACGCAACTTAACCAACACGAGGTGGTCTGGCCACTACATCATTATTGTCGACCCAAACCCAGACGCGATCACACCTGTAGTCTTGAATTGTCATAGTTCCTACCAACAGAACTATGGCGGTTACGTTAGGATTCTCCCTCTCTATCACTGATGCTGCGGCATACCCATTTGCTCCCTCGAGTTCTGGCCACACAGTCTTACCTGAAATAAATACCATTTAGATGTATTAGAAATTTAGAATTTACCAATATGTTGTTAGAAGATAATAAAATTAGTTAGAATTAAATGAAGATATAGTAGCAAAATTCTTGCCTGGACAATCTTCCATCTGTTAATTTGTATATTTCTGGTTGCTATATTTAGTATGGAGTAATATACTTAAACTGTAGATTGTAGAATGAGAATAGTAGCAGCTGAGTAGCATATATATAGGCAGAACAACTACTACAAATGTCAAATGTCAGACTTCAAATAAAGTTAGCAGGGGCTTCTTTAAAGGCGATTAATTTGAATGTTGAAATTTGTGAGTTTTGAAGATCTTAGCTGAAATTAAGGCTACTTTGTCAACAGTGTCATCTTTGCCATGTGTTCTAATTTTATATTTCTTCTGTAGTCTAATAGGAGACGTGTTCAATAAGCCATGTTCATATTGTCTTGTGTGAATAGTTCAACAGATAAACCAACTCTAAAACATGTAAAACAAGCAAGATTAAAGCAGGAACTGCTCGATGTTACACTTCATCTAGACATATATCATCACAAAGACCTGTGAGCGAGTGGAGGTTTATGCAGATTGATGCTGATAGGTGAGTATTGTATTGCTGCGGTTATTCTCCGTACCCAAATCTAGAGAGACAATCATCTTGTAGTTCAATGCCAGATACTAGAAATTGGCCTATTACAGTTCAACATTAGCACGTAAAGATCCAAGGCAGCAACCTTTAGGCAACAGAACGAAAAATAGGTAAATTAAAAAGTATCCATCGGCTATGAGTTTTGATCTGTGGCTTCTTCAACTATCAGTGCAGCTACAAGTACTCAAGAACAGCCTCACGATCAGTGTAACAGTCGAAAAGGGTGATT
Source organism: Plantago elongata (assembly GCA_036897095.1). Lineage (NCBI taxonomy): Eukaryota > Viridiplantae > Streptophyta > Magnoliopsida > Lamiales > Plantaginaceae > Plantago > Plantago elongata. The sequence continues at coordinate 9,374 of JAYMSP010002497.1, forward strand.
GTCTTCAGCCTTAAAAAAAGGTAATTTGCAGTGTGCCCTGAAAGCCATAATCAGCCATATTCATATAACCTGCCACACAAGACTCCCTGATTTAGGATTATAATCTGCTGGAATTAATGAATTTTGTTTAGATAAATACAAGAAAAAGAAAGGATTGAAGAACAAACTCTTTTCTTTTAGATTTTAGACCATAATAACAATGATATTATAAGTTAATGACATATCATTTCTAGACCAAACAGACATATGCAAGTTCTACAATAATCTCATGCCTTCCTGGTGGCGGGATAGACATTTATAAGCTAGTCACTATTTTATACTGATGACAGAAAATTTACAAAAGTAATTATTATTCATTCTTCAGAAGTAACTACGAATTTACAACAGGCTAGGCTTGCATTGGCTAGTATCTGTAGTACGAGCAAGTGAATACTGTATACTTACTTGATATCTGAGCTTGAGAGCTAAATCACGACGTCCAGGACCATGGTCGTTGATCCACTCAGACACGGTCACACCTCAAGTCACAGCTGAAGATCCTTACATCAAAAGTTTTGTTCAGGTATGATGGCCGTGCAGTGGCCATTTGTTCCCTTCAGTTCCAGCCACTCATTCTTATACCACTTAAATGTATTAGAAACCAATTATTCTTATGTTGATAAATATGCTAAGAAACAGATAAAACGATGAGACAACAGCAAATAATGGAAGTAGAGTTCTGCCTGAGAAACTATTTTCCATATTTGCAAAGGAGTGAATCGACTGGAAGGAGTACTTTTGAGTTAGCAACCCGAAGGCAACCAATGACTCCTCACAGGAAGGCAACCAATGACTCCTCAAAGCATAGCAACAGGTTACTCGGGACATAGACCTTCGGCGTACACTTTCGCCAAGTCTTTAAAAGAGGAGGCCGATCTTGCAAGAGCATCTTTGGACAAGGCAGCCAAGAAGATGAAGAAGTGGGCCGATCTTAAGAGGCGTGCCGTGGAATTCAAAGAAGGGGACCGAGTCATGGTCAAGTTACTGCCCCAACCGTTCAAGTCATTACGGTCCGTGCATAAAGGGTTAATCCGGAGGTATGAGAGACCGTTTCCAATCGAGAGATGAGTGGGGAACGTCTCTTATCACTTGGAGTTACCGCCAAAACTCAAGATTCATCCAGTCTTCCATGTGAGCCAACTCAAGCCTTATCACGAAGACAAGGAGAATCCGGAAAGGGGGAGTCGAGTCGACAACCCACAACCGTGGTTACTTCATTTGACAAGGATGTGGAAGAAATCATCTCCCATCGAGAAATACGACGGAGAGGGTACCGCCTTACACGGAGTACTTCGTTCGATGGAAGGGGCAACCCGATGCTGAGAGTTGGGAACATGAAGATCATTTGTGGTAATTCGGGCACATGATCAATGAGTACCGTGCCAAGGTCGAGCCGAGGACGGCAACGACTTAGGTGGGGAGAATGTCACGATCCGTTTAGTTTGCGCGGTACAAGCCCAAAAAGAGTCCAAGTCCATGAAGGATTTATCTAGAGAGATCATGAAGAGTCATGGAGATGTGAATTCTCTAGAAATATCATGTAAATTGTAGAAACATAGTAACTTGTAAGTAGTAGATTGATCTAGATGTAGAATACTCTAGATATCTCTCCACTCTTCCCTAAAGGAGGTGGAAACTTGTATAAATAGGCCTTTAGACTCCCAATTTTGAATCAATGAAGCAATCAAGTATTCTTGCAAACTTCCAAGCTCTCAAACACACTCTTCCTACACACATATTCCGCACTCTGATAGAAGGCTTCCTAGCTAGTCTCGAGGCGAGTCACGCACATATTTCCGCACTCTGATAGAAGCCTTCCTAGCTAGTCTCGAGGCGAACTAGTCTAGTGCCGCACGGGTCGAGTCTTTCACACGCTTTAGAGTTTTATCCCGTGACACTTAGTTTGCCTTCTATGGATCAGGACGAACCATATTGATGTCATATCTAAAGACAATTCAATACATAGTCAGCTCAGCTCTGTGACAACATGAGATTTCTCGATTCAGTACAAATGATATATTCATTATTTTATTATTATTTTTTGATTGTTCCCATCTTCCTAGTTCACGCAATTTTTTGATTGTTCCCATCTTCCTAGTTCACGTCCTATCAAACGATTCTTTTATTTCTTTACAATTTCTTTTTCTTTTTATTCCACTTTCACCACTCTATTAACCCGCTTTCTAAAACCAATCATCTTGCTATTTTGAGACTTTCACTATGCATCTTCATGTGGTATGTTAATTTTACTGTGTACCAACATATGTACGTACACAACATATGTACGCATCTTCATGTGGTATGTTAATTTTACTGTGTACCAACATATGTACTTCTTTACACTTTCTTTTTCTTTTTATTTCACTTTTCCCACTCTCTTAACCCGCTTTCTAAAACCAATCATCTTGCTATTTTTGCCCCTTTCACTATGCATCTTCATGTGGTATGTTAATTTTACTGTATACCAACATATGTACGCATCTAAAACCAATCATTTTGCTATTTTGGGCCTTTCAGTATGCATCTTCATGTGGTATGTTAATTTTACTGTGTACCAACATATGTACGCATCTTCGGGCCTTTCACTATGCATCTTCATGTGGTATGTTAATTTTACTGTGTACCAACATATGTACGCATCTTCATGTGGTATGCTAATTTTACTGTGTACCAACATATGTACTTCCCCACACTTTTTATTCTCAACATATGTACTTCCCCACGCTTTTTATTCTCACTTGTGCACGAAACTCACACTTCTCTTATGTTGGATAGACCAGTCCTAAGCCCATACAAAATATTCAACTACATAGATTCCCATTCTCACTTGTGCACGAAACTCACACTTCCCTTATCCAACATAAGGACCAGTCCTAAGCCCATACAAAATATTCAACTACATAGATTCCCATTCTCACTTGTGCACGAAACTCACACTTCCCTTATGTTGGATAGGACCGGTCCTAAGCCCATACAAAATATTTAACTACATAAATTCCCAACTTTTATGTGGTTCAAATCAATACGTGTTCGAAGTAGATTAGTAAATTAAAATATGAAAATAACATTATCAAGAATTTTTAATTTCATACTTTAAATAACTCTTACAATCTTAAATATTCTTTTGGTTAAAGAGCCTCCAAGAGATCTTGTCACACGGATCTATAAATTTATTTTTGCACAAACTATTGCACCAATAATTTCATATTGGCATAAGCATAGTAAGCATATTTATAAGTAGATTCACACCGTAGAGATTTATATGAATATCATGTGGAAATATCAAAATTCATTAATAATACGTGTGATTTTGGTTGAGTCGTCTACTAAACAAAGTATTCCAGACAATACAAAGTTCAAAAAGAAATAAAATAGGTATTAAGTGAATAATAAAATGAAAGATTCTAAGCAATCTGCATGCATTATCATATCTATATAAAAAAGAAATTCGATAGAGAAGACAGTTTTGCAGATACATTAGTCATTCATGAGTTGAAAAATTTACGGCACACTTAACTCTGAAGATCTTATTAATAAATTACAGATACATTATTTGTATAAGTAGTGTTTTCAATTATTTAAACTCTATAAATTTGTCTTGAAGGACGTTACAAAACTAGTTTTTGTATATTTACATTTATCTAGATAAAGTATTTGATTTGTGTTTACGAAAATAGTTTATTTACATTTCTCTTTAGATAAAGTGTTTCATTTATGTTAATAAATTAAATGAAAAAAAATGACACCAATATTACACAGGTGGATCTTGTGATGTATAACACCGATTAATTAAGGTTATTTGGCATATATTGAATAAATTTTAATTGAATTACACTTGATGAACAATAATTAAATTTAATTGAGTTGTAAGAATTTATTTTTAGTTTAAAATTAAAACAAAGTGGTTTTGTAGCTATGCTTATTCAACTTGCGAGTTAATTAATGAGTTGTGTTTGAAATTTAAAATTGAAGGCGAATTACATCTAAACCCCCTATTATATGTCGTATATTTTACTACATGTTAGTTGCACTATTATTACTTCCTACAATTAGATGTAAGATAATTACACTTTCATCCACGAACTTGATCAAATTCGAATTAAAACCAGGAAAAACTAATTTTTCCCCTCTTAAATTATTGTATTTTGAATGATGCCAAACACAAATATCTGTTGACAAATTGTAATTCAATCCATGACTATCTAAATTTTATATTTGTCACCCATATCTTTTCAAAAAACCTCAAATAAGCCACAAAACTTCTTCTTACTCCGTTTCCGACTTCCTTCTATATATTCTTCTCCGGCGGATTTCTCCCTCTATTCATTCTTCTTCTAATTTGTCCCAATCGGAGCTGCAACAACTTCGATTTGTAGCTGCATAAAGCTCCAAATCGGAGTTAACAACTCTGACCTGAGTTGTCACAGCTCCGATTTGGAGGTTCTAATAGCTCAGACTGGAAAAGAAAAGAATAAAAACTTATTTTCCATATTTGAGTCTAATATGGTATCAGACTTAGTACATAGCCAGCTTACATATGAGCATATAGCAGCAGAACAGAACTTATCCTTGTTTCACATACTGGGTTCATCCCAAGCAGAAGCTTTGAATAGATGTGAGAACTTACTTCCTCTGTCCTATGATTTTATCTTATTAGCCAACGCACTTGTCATCTTTGGCATTTGCACTTATCTTCCAGATTTATGCTTCGTATTCCAAATGTGTGAAAAACAAATGTGGTAAAAAAACATATGCATATTGGTCTCTTGTGACTTCTTATGAATCCAGTAAACATGTGTTGTGTCTTATTTTCACTATTAAAAATGGATACAAAAATAAGAACCCTAGTTAGGCTATTAACTATTTATAGAAGAACAACTCCGCCATATCTGTACTGAAATGGTACGGTTCTTGTTTGGCTGTGGCAGCAGGTAGCTGCACCTGCCCTATTTGTACTGTTGTGTCTTGGGCCTTAACTCGCTGTGGTTATGCATAGTGTGCCGGTGAATTAAGACGCACTGAACTGGGCAAACTACTGAACTAATTACAATTATGTTCTATTTCTTGCCTTTTTAAAAAAAATTTAGCCCATGATGGAAATAATTCCTGGATCCACCCTTGGTGGCAGGTACCTGCACCTGCCGTACTTGGACCGTTGTGTCTTGGTCCTTGATTTTCTGTGGTTATGCATAGTGTGCCGGTGAATTAAGACACACTGAACTGGGCAAATTAAACTACCGAATTGAATTACAGTTATGTTATGTTTCTTGCCTTCTCCATTTTTGCTGTTTCACTTGTGTTCTTCAATACTCTCCCTCAAGATGGGAGTGTAAATGTTGATGACTCGCATCTTGGCAAGCGCTGCAGCAAGATCATCGCCTGAGACTGCCTTTGTGAATACGTCGGCGACTTGATTCTTGGTGAGATGTATTCCCACATGTCATCGACTGGTTGTTCGATCTCTATCTTGAAATATTTAAAGAGTCCCATGAGCCAAGTTATTTTGCAACATGCATGAGCTATTGCTCTATATATTCCACTTCAGCAATGATCGGCTCACAGTTTGTTGGTTATTTGACTTCCACCTTATAAGTGAGTTCCCATAAAGCACACAATTAATATCCTGAAATTGATCTTCTGGAGAATGGACATCCCACATAATTAGAATCATTATAAACTTTCAAGTTTACGCTCATTTTTGCACGAAAGAACAATTCATTTCCGATAATGTTCATAAGATATTTTACTATGCGCAACAGTCCATTAATGTGTGTTTTTGTTGGATTCTCCATGAACTGGTCCCAACTGCATATATGATAATTCAGGTGATCAGGTCTTGTGATTGTGAGAAAATTAGTTTACTAAGGATTTGTTATCTTCAACTGAAAATTACTTCAATTCAATCTAGTTCAGTTCAGCTCGACTTAATTATAATTTATCTTACTTCAGTTCAGTCCAGTTTAGTAAATATCAGTTGAAGAGAACACAACCTAAGCAATCTTCTATATTGCTTCACATATCTCACTAGTTCTATATTGCGTCACATATATGTCACAGGTCTTCATCTTATGATACCGTTCTGTAGGATTAGCAGTTGTTGGTTTACAACCTTATAAACCTGATTCTTCATAATCTATGAAGCATACTTTCTTTGAGACAAATCCTTTATAGTGGTTCTGGCTATTTCTAAGCTAAGACAATATTTAAGTTGTCTAAGATTTCTTACTCTGAACTGTCTATGCAGTGGTTGTTTAGCTTCATTTATTTATTGCAAATTGGTTCCTCCAATTATTATGTCATCTAAATACATTAGCAGTGAAACAAGTCCATTTTTGTTTTCTCTAGTAAACAGCGAATACGCATTTTGAATTTGTGTAAATTGATCTCTCATAATTTTTATTTCATTATGATTTATTACAATATTGCCTCTATGTGTTAGCGAAGCAACAGCATTAACTACCAACACATGCGGCTTATTTGATTCACAACTTTGAAACAACGCAACTTAACCAACACGAGGTGGTCTGGCCACTACATCATTGTTGTCGATCCAAACCCAGACGCGGTTACACCTGTAGTCTCTAGTTGTTGGAGTTCCTACCAGCAGAACTATGGCAGTCACGTTAGGGTTCTCCCTCTCTATCACTGATGCTGCGGCATACCGGCATACCCATTTGCTCCTTCGAGTTCTGGCCACACAGTCTTACCTGAAACCATTCCACTTAGATTAGAATTACCAATAAAATTTGAGAAACAACAGTAGAAATTAAATGGTGCAGAAAGATAACTAAAATTAATTGAGAGACAAAAGTAGAAATAATCGCAAAGTTCTTGCCTGGACAATCTGCCATATCTGTTACTCCGTAAATTTCTGATTGCTATGTTTAATATGTAGTAATATACTTAAACTGTAGGATGAGAATGGCAGTGGCTGAGTAGCATATATATAGGCAGGAGCAGGACAACTACTACTAATGTCAAATGCCAAGTAAAGTTAGCAGGGGCTTAATTAATGGCGATTAATTTGAATGTTGAAATTTGTGAGTTTTAAAGATCTTATCTGAAAGCCTAACTTGTCTATAGTGTCATATTTGCCATGTGCGCTATTTTTCCAACACTTCTGGTCTTGACCTAGTCTAATAAAGAGGACGTTCTGTAAGCCATGTACATATCGTCCAGTGTGAATAGTTTCAACAGATAAACCAACTTCAAAACATGTAAAAAGAGCAAGATTAAAGCAGGAACTGCTCGATATTACACTTCATCTAGACATATATCATCATAAAGACCTGTGACCGAGCGGAGGTTTATGCATGGCTTAAGATTGATGCTGATAGGTAAGTATTGCTGGGGTTGTTATCCGTACCCAAATCTATGGAGACATTCATGTAGTAGCAAGAAAACTACTGGAGTAGTAATTATTGGCTTATGCACTTCAAAATTTAGCACGCAAAGATCCAAGTCAGCAACCTTAGGCAACGGAACAAAATTAGGTGCATTAAAAAGTACATGTAGAGTACCTCTCCACCGGCTATGGGGTTTGGTCCGTGGCTTCTTCAATTATCAGTGCAGCGAAAGGTCCACAAGTATCAGCCACATGATCAGAGAAAACAGTCGAAAAGGGTGATTCGTCTTCAGCCTCAAAAAAGACAATTAGCAGTGTGCCCTGAAAGCTCATAATCAGCCATAATAGATGTCAAAGTCTTTTCTTCTATACTTTAGACCATAATAACAATGATAAAGTAAGCAAACGACATATTATTTCAAGCCCGAACAGACACGTGCAAATTCTACGATAAACTCATGCCTTCCTGGTGGTGGGACAGATATTTATAAGCCAGTCATGATTTTATATCGATGACAGATAAATTACAGTGCATTTCTATTATCCATCTTAACAACTAAAATTTTTCAACAGTCTAGCCTTGCCAGTATCTGTACTCTGCAGTACTAGCAAATAAATGGAACTTAATTGATATCCTAGCTTGAGCATTAAATTACGACGTCTTGTACTATGGTTGCTGAAGATCCTGATTTCAAAAGTCATGTGCTGGTTCTGCCTCTCACTCACTGTGGCTGCGGAGTGGCCATGTGTTCCCTTCAGTTCCAACCACACATTCTCACATAGTAACATTTATACCACCTCACTGCTATTAGAAACCAATTATTCTATGTTGCAACATACGCTTAGACACAGATAACATACTGAGACAAGAAAAAATGGAAGTAGAGTTCTGCCTGAGAAACTATTTTCCAAATATGAGTCTGCCTGGACTGTGGTGGGAACATTTTTACATAGCCAGCAAACATGTAGCCATATAGGCATATATCAGCAGAACAGAAGTTACAGAACAGAACAGAACTTATCTTTATTTCACATACTAGGATTCATCCAAAGCAGCAGCTTTGAATGGATACTGAGAATTTACTTCCTTGTCCTATGATCTTATCTTATTAGCTAACAGGCTTGTCATCTGTATCATCATATTAATCTCTAGTGATTTCTTAAGTTCTCATTTCAAGTTGAGATTCGTTCCACCATTAGCTTTTGTTTTCTGCTTCTGTGGCAGCAGAGGAGTATGGCAGATTCATCATGTATACGTGATTCACAGCTAATCCAAGTTTAAGCTAAATATGTGTTCCACACCAGTTAAGCAATCTCTGTTCTTTGAAGCTTCAGCATACAAGTTGCTGCATCATGTTGAGCACAACAATTTCTGTTCCAAAACACAATACTCCGTCCATCGCAGACTCGAACTTTCCATTTGACTTTTTCTGGTCAAAACACCGTGATAGTGTACAAATCCGGCTAAGGTAAAGTCCGCTGATCTAGTAAAGTCTAGTGCTTCTTAGTTCGTTGAGCAAGTTCTTCTAGGTGAAAGGATAAGTCTTGAGTCTAGAGTCACGGTTTAGGATATCCTCTCTTCTGAAATCCCGAGCCAAGGTAAGGTCCGAGGCAATGATATGTCCGAGGAGATCTTGATTCCGAGCCAAGGTGAGTTCAGAGGTGCCTACACTTGAATCCTGCAGTACAGAAAAGGAGAAGGGGTCAAGACTCTTTTGGGCCGGTTTGCCTGAGACAAACCGGGCTCGGACTTTACGTATTAAGAAGCTGAAGAGCTCGGGCTCGGTCTTCCAAAGTCTAGAGAGTGAAGTATGGAGAAGTTGTTACTTACCTTATAAGGATGAAGTGAGCTCCTATATATATATATATATGTGTGTGTGAAGGCTCTTTGAAGTGCTCCATTGGATGAGCGACAAGTGTACAGTCCGAAGTAAATGAGCCTTTGGAGCCCAAATGTAAAATATTAGAGGGTCGACCTTTCAACTTTGATAGAGTCGGACTCATTTGAAACCCGGGGTCGGACCTCCTTTGAGATCCGGAGTAGGACATTTAAATCTTAGAACGCACTTAATCGTCTTAATCCGTTAATCCTTAGGTCGAAGTTATTAGTACATATCACACTGTTCAACTTCCAATGCAAATAATGCAAAACGATGTTTCCATTGCTATGTTTCTCTGAACAGATTCATGGAGATACTGAATTAAGGGAGGAAGCCAGGAGTAGTTCGTAGAAGCTGCAGATATTACAGACAATAAATTCATTACGTCAAAAGCATCCTATTGGGACTTATACTTCTTGCACAGTAAAAGATATATGGGTCTACTGCCAGACCAAACTTTAGCTTTGTGATTCGTGAAGAAAGAGAAACAGGACAAAATGAAAAAATAAAATTTAAAAAACAGAGTTTTAATCTCCTTTACCTCTCTACAGGCAGGTGGAGTAAAGGATGCTTACGCAACAATCAACGACAAATAATTTGCTAACAGGTTCTTATTTTCATTCCAGATAAAGATTAACATGTATAAATAAGAATACATAAAACATACTATGACAAGCTAAGATGCTAAGTGTTAGCCTCTTACCTCATCTGATGGAAATTGAACGTCTTTCCTTCTTGGTCATTAACACCAGCTTCTCCCAGAAGATTTCTGAACTCCCATATCTTTCATCAGCTGCCTCACCACAGCTGATTGTTCCCACTCTCCTCCAGAAGCCAATAAGCCCGACAGTTGTACAAAAGAGCCAGAGTTATGAGGATCAAGTTCAATAATTCTCCCAGTTACTTTCATTGCAAGAGACTTATCTCCATTATGTATACACCCTCTAAGAATAGCAGACCACATGTCTGCATCAGACTTAGCAGGCATTTCATCAATAAGATCTATAGCTTCTTGGAGACAACCTGCTCTAGAAAGCAGATCTACCATACACGAGTAATGTGCAATATCAGGATCAATATTATATTCCTGCTTCATTATTGAAAACCAATGTTTTCCCTCTTCTAGAAATCCACAATGACCACATGCAAACAAAATTGCAGTAAATGTGACTGCACTAGGTAGTACACCCTCCCACCTCATTTCACGAAATAGATTCAACGCCTCAACTCCATAACCGTTTATTGCATAACCCATCAGCATACAATTCCAAGGAAACTCATCAAATTTCATCATTTGGTCAAACAATTTTCGGCCAGTTTCAACAAAACCACATTTACAATACAAATCTACAAGAGAAGTCACTACAAATTGGTCAAGATCAACACCTATAACAGTAGCTCTAGCAAAAATCTGTTCACCAAGTTCTAATGATGTGATGCTGGCACAGACACTAATAATAGTAGCCAAGCTAGTGGTACCCATGTGCAACTGATCTTATTCATCTGTGAGAATAGATTTAATGCTTCGATTGCACATCCATTTTGGACTCAGTCCCACAAGAATGGAATTCCACGAGATCAAGGTTTTCAATTCGATGTTATTGAAAATGCATTTTGCTTCTACTGACTCTGCCGCAATTGCAATAAATAGAGATCTTGCAATTCAGCAGAATGGTATCATAAGTTTTAAGCTCATTGAATAAATTGCAAGCTTCAATAATAACTCCCACGCTTACCATAAGCATCAACTAGTGAACTGGAAACAATTAGGTCATACAGGATTCCCAACTTATGTACATGGGCATGCAATTGCATGCATTGTTTAAGAGTACCAACAATACAACAGGCACTCAAAATGCTAGAAAATGTTGTCGGGTCACCTGAAACCCCCTGCAGGTTCATCCTACGGAATAACAATAGCCCCTCCAGGAATTCTCCATTTGTAATATATCCTGATATTAAAGAATTCCACAAAACCACACAGGGAACAGAGTTAAGTTCATCGAAAATTTCCCTCGCTTCTTTCATTCTTCCACACCTTGCATAGCCTGAAATCAACGTTGACAATGAAAAATCATCCATTTTTCCCATTCCAGTCAGAACCTGTCTGGCACTGTCAAAATCTCCACACTTACAATACATGTTGACAACCGAACTCCCAAGAACAGAATCAAACTCCATACGACCAACCAACATCTTCCCATGAACCTGTTTACCCAACTCAATACTCCCAAGTTCCGCACAAGCCCTGACAACCGTCGCAAAGATGAACGGATCCCAGCTTAAAACACCTGACATTTCATGTAAATCCCACCTCTGAAACTCCTTGAACAATCTCAAAACCATCCTTGGTTCCCCTTTCTTGGCACAACCATGAATCAAAGTATCCCAAGCATGTCCATCTTTATCCGGCATCTCACGAAACAACGTCCACGCAACGTTCAACTCCCATGCATTCACCAACCCTGAAAGAACTACATGCCAAGAATACACTTCCTTTTGCTGCATAGAGAAAAATGTATCCAACAGTTGGTTTTTATTTCCCGACTTTGCGTAGCATTCGAGAAGGGTGGTCCAATTGAACCGGGCTTCAGTGGTGTCGCCACACCTGACGTACATATGGAGAAGACGGTTGGCAATTGAGACGGTGGAGAAGAGTACGCCGGTCTTGAGGAAAAGGAGGTGGAGCTGTTCGGCTTGTCGAGTGGAATGGTGAGTTTTGAAGGTGTTGAGCAGGTTTTGCAAGTCCCATGCCATCTTTAAGTGCGTAATGAATTTGACTCTTCCAGTAAATTAGACAAACTCGAAAAGGGATTGAGGTCGGAGGACTAGCATGTGAAATTTGTCAAGGTCCTCAAGCTGCCCATGTTACGCAATTCGAGTTTTAATAAGTGGAATTTGATATTTAGATAAGTTTTAGGTTCGAACCATTTGATAAGGCGTTTAAATCGAGCTCAAACCTCTTTAGAGATTCATTTTACTTATTAAGTTTGAACATGACTCAATTAAATATTGATCAACTAGAATTATAGGTTCGTCAGTTTTTGAATAATGAACTCATGTTATCGCGACTTAGTGTGGGGCTTGCCAACTTTTTACCACTAGACGGAGTTAGACCACTAACTTTTAAAATATATAATATGGGCCTGATTGATTTAGAAATATGTTACAATGCGGTCAAAGGTTTTAAGTTGAGGGTCGTTAAAATTGTTAGTCATTTTAAGTGGCTTAATTGTGATTTGACCGATGAAACGGCTGATTGATACGTTTTCAGAAGTGCGATTGAAGGTTTCGAATTACGGCTCCCAAGCGCACATCTTGGTTCAGGGTATTTCAATGGTGTAACTAGTATCCCTAGTGATTGACTCTGTACATTTTGGTATAATTGTAATTGTCGAAAAGTACCTTTAGCATAAAATGCTAATGTCCTTAAAAATTCTAAAATATTACGACCCACTAAAGTTTAATCTTATGATTAAGAACTCCTTACAAAAATTGTCAATGATAGGTAGTGAGTCCATTATTCGAAGATAAAAAATATAGGCACGTAAACAACTTTTGTAGTTTTTATGCTTTGATTTGGAGAGTCAAGCCAGCCGAAGAGAAACTCGTCCGGCCGACCTGTAAAAAGTGCTGTTTGGAACGACCCATTATCGTTCTTGTTAAAATAGGCTCATGTAGACTCTAGGTGGACGTTTAGGATGAAATATAGGAAAAATTTCGGTCCCGAATAATTTTATCTCGATAAATTCGATTTTATTTAGGATAAATCCCAATTAACTTTTAGGATGGAATTGTGATTGATTTTACATCTCAATTGAAATTTAGGATTCCAAATGAAATTTTAATATATATTTATATAAATTATATATGTATTAATAGTGAAATCATTATACTTTCTAAGTAGAATTGAATCATTTAATTTATTTTGATAGAACAATATTTTTGAGATTGAAGTTACTTATTTACGCTACAATTTTTATATCATCCATGGATGTTCTTGACTTTAGAATCAAATTAAATCTTAACTTTTTTTTTGTTTAATTATAGTGAAATTACATATATGATGATGTTTAAAGTTCGAATTAAATATTTTATGTTGCTTATATTTGTTTAAGAATAGTAGAAATCAACTCGATGTTTAAATTAGATGATGAATGTGCATTAGGCTTATTGGGATCCTAAAATCCCGTTCGAATTCTGAAGTCCCAATCCCAAAAAATTTCGACTTTATTTGGGATGGGATTGAGATGTGAAATAATTGTCCCAATCTCGAATTTCCATTCTCGAAATCCCCAAGTCCCGAATTTCCCTATGTCCACCCCTAATAGACCCCGACCAAACATTTTATTGGGCTTATAGGGGTTCCGTAGTCCAACACGATCTCTCCTATAAATCAATATACAGTAAAAACTCTATATAGTCATATCGTCGGACTAGAAAATAATATTCCTATAAAAAATTTATTCCTAAATACATATTTATACTAAAAATTTCTTTCCCCTCTATATACCTAAAAAACAAGGGTGTCGAGTATTCGTAAGAAGAGTTTATCTTCTGCCTACGATTTATTAAATTTTTTTATATTTAAAGTAGTGCTCTTTGGTATTACCTATAAATGTTCCCTTATCCAAAAATTTCTGTTAATAGAAGCCTTAGGGTTTTATATGCCTATATTATTTGAATATTGATCTTTGCTATTGTCTTTTTTCTTCTCCTTTTTTAATAGCTCAGTAATTCTATTTCACTTGCACTCGGATCGAGGTAATAAGATAAGAATTAAAAAAACGAACTTCTTCTTTTTATGTTCTAATTAATAGAATATTTTTTTGTGTTGGAATGGGACAGTAGACGTAATAGCCTTTAAATCATTCCTACATTTGTATTCTTAGTCTAATACCTAAATTCAATATCAATATTCACTTCTCGCTCTTCCCTCAAATATAAGGTGATAAAAGTCTGGCTAGATTACAAAAAGTGTATATACCACCAACTAAAAGTTCTATATCCTAAAAGGAGTCCTTAAAAATTAGTTTTAGTAGGATCACCATTTATACATTATTATAATATACGTTAGCTAATAGATATAAGTTAGAATTTATACGCACTCTTTAAAAGTATACTAGGAGTGACTTAACTTAGGCCTTGCCTTTAATAGACGCGTTTAAGAGAAATAGCTTAAATTCTACTTTTTTTAAACCTTCTTCTCTCTTGTATTAATGGATGAGTAACTTGCCTAATTACACTACTAACTTAAGCTACAAATACTAGAGCTT
>JAYMSP010002498.1:0-23909 GCA_036897095.1 Plantago elongata
ATCACTTGAGTACATGATCACTTGAAACAGTAAGAGCACTTTCAGAGTGCACTCAACACTCAATAACTGGAACAGTAGTGATTCACGTCAATACGCATAGGTAATTCTAAATACAGGTCAACTTCGGTTTACAGTTAAGGGTCAAGATCAATAGTCGAGTCGCAGTTAGTAGAACGTCGTCGAGCAGTCGCAGTCGGGGTTAGAAAGTCAGACAGATAAACAGGTACAGAAGGAAGAATGCGAGGTAGGAACAGTAGCACTTTAGCTTTCCCAGGGCCTGATACCGAAGGCTAGTTATCACTCACAGACAAATACGCACACAGGAGCAGACACGGAATTGAAAGGCAATGAAAAGTGGCACTTTAACTTTCCCAAGGCATGATGCCCAAAAGCCCGTAATCACTCACCGTTGGTATCTGGTATCTCAGGAGCTTCCGAAGATCCTGATAAACAGATAATAATACTGTTTAATAACTTAAGTTCCCGATAGTTTAATAGTCTCTACGACGTTTTCTAGTCAATATCTTCGCCTTCTTACTATTAATTATGCTTTGTTGTTTAACTGCCACTTATTTCTATTAAACTAGTATCTCATTCGGCTTCTGAAAGTTATTCAATATTTTATTCCTAACAAATGCACAGACGACAAGTCTGTCTCAGTATAATCTATCTCCGGTATAATTTCCAATAGATAATCCAACTACAGACAATAAGTATGTCCAACAGTCTTCCATCCTCCAACAGTATACCATTATAATATTATATTTCTAACTCCTAGTTGACGGCAAGTCGACATTTAATATGACAGTATAACTTAATTTCCGTTACCGGGTAATAATTATCACTAATCAGTAATTAACAATACTTATCCCTTCATTAATTTTAATTATGATAATAATTAACGCTAATTACCTGCTAATTAATTAACACTAATGATATTATTTAACGGTAGGTAACGGTAGTTAACTAAGACTAATGACAATTAACTAGCAGTAATTAATTACGGTACTTAACTGACGGTTATTAATTACAATATTTAATTACTAACGATAGCTGATTAAGAATAACGGGAATTACTGAACTACATTAATTAACTAACGATAATTTTTACCGAGCGATAATTAATTAATACTAACGACGTTAGTTACCAATAATTAATTAAGACTAATGATACTTACTTACAGTACTTAATTGATTACCATAATTAATTACTTACAATAATTAATTACTAATGATAAGTTTTAACGTTAATTAACGATAATTAATTAGGACTAACTTATTTAGCTAATCGATAATAATTTACGATAAGTAACGGTAATTAATTACGGTAAAAATAATCGAACGATCATTAGCGATAAAATAATAATAAAATACTGCGGCACTAACCGAGTGCACGTCGAGCGACGGGCAAAGTAACGACGTATCAAGCGGGGCCGGGACGGGACGAACAATAATATTAAACTAATTCCTCGTTCGTTTATTCGAATTTAGTCGAATTCGATCGAGGAAATTTACCGGAGGTTGGTCGAGTTAACGACACGTATCCGGGGTTCACTATTCGGCAGTGGTGGAGGTCGACCGGAGGTTGGCCGGAGTTGGGCGGCGACTTCGCCGGAAAATGAAGAAAAGAGGGGAAAATGGAGGAAAGGAAGAAAAAAAACGAGGAGAAGAGCACGAGAGCAAGAGAGATGATGTGAAGAAGAATGGAGGATGGTGCAACCTATATATAGGCGAGAGAGCCGGTGGAAGAGGCGGTTTGGACGGCGGAGGCATGGCCGGAATTGGGCCACGTTGCTCGATTCTTGCCCACTCCTTTCCTATCGATTCACGCGTCTGGTGATCATGAGGGAGGCGGCCGAGGGGTGGCGATTGGTAGGAGAGCCAGCTTGCACGTGGTCTTGTCGGCTTGGCGTGGAGAGACTCGAACATTGGCACGGAAGAAAGCTTGAAATGGGCACCGTGGTTCAACAATGGCGGCTGGAGAAATATTTGAGGAAGAAAGGAGGGTGAAATATCTAAAACAGCCCTGACTTGAAAGGAAGGAGGAGAAGGATTTAAGGGTACCTGGTTCTTTTCGCTATTATATTCAACTGGATCGTTCTGGCTTTCAAACGACTCGCAAATAAATTCCGAAAAAATGAAAAATTGATTCCCGGGCATTTGTCAAGTCGTTCTCGAGCCACTGGAAAAATAAAAATAATAACTTTTTATTTCATAATTATTTTTATTACTATTTTATTCGTTAATAACTAAATCCTATTTTAACGTCGAATCCGCTCGGCGTTAAATTTCTAAATTCGACCTAACTCACTTACATAATATTTTTACTCGTTCGAAATAATAAAATTAATTTTTTAAATAATTATTTTGATGTGTAACAAAATTCGCGGTTGTTACAATGTCAGTCATAGATGGAGCTTTCATCTACCATAGAAGATCGGAACTTCCAAGATTCCTTTCTCTTTTTTTAGTTTTTTAAAATAGTCAATTCTAATATTCCATGGTATTTTAAAAGTTATTGACATAATCAGCCAGTTCATAATTTTACAAACAATATTGTTTTTTAATATTATGAAACATTACAAAGTTTGTCCCATGCCTGAGGCCTTGGGTACAAGTCTGGTATAAGTACAGAAATCAGAAGCTAATGACGAGCCTAGCCAATCCGAACAATATCACACACCAGTAAAATTGGGCTAATTTGTCTGGAGTACACTACACTATCCAAATTATGAGCATGGTACATTCAACTAATACTGCTACTAGGTACCATATTCTAGGAGCTACCACGTTTGGTTAAAGTGTCCCCTATACCATTCGCCTTCCAATAGACAAAAGAGATTTTCACACCCTGAATCTCCCGGATCTGGTAGGGCAACTCATTGATCAGTTGTTGGTACACTCGCGTTGGGTCCTGCAACATATACATATAAGCGAACAAGTAGTGAGAATCGGTTTGTATGAAAAGCGTAGATATATGTAGTGCAAGCGTAATTCCTCCCCAGAGGGCTACAATCTAAGCTATACTATTGTCCTTGGAGCCTATGTAACCACATGCTATTTGGATGAATTTAACATAATGGTCCTAGAAATACAACCAATATTGGATTACGTGTATAGGGTCAAGCCATTGTTATTAAGACATGTGAAACCAGTAGAGGGTGGGGACCATGTACACATTAGGGATTGGGAGGGGAGAGGCCTTGACATACAGCTAAATCTTGATGGAGTTGGAAGCATTGGTGCTATAGCGACTGGAAAATCAAAGGGTTGGCTGCGGGATAACTTAAAGTTGCGGTGTTCCATATTACCCAAATCATCACTCTAATCAAAATGGTTGAGTTGAATTGAGTGGTAGTGCAAAAAAAGAAAAAATTAACCAAAGATCCCTTACTACTGTTGGGGGAGGGGGGGATAGAAAGACCGGAGACGCACGAAATAAAGACATTGAAGAAAAAGATTGTTTGGAGTTTCGTTGTGTTACTGTCAAAGGGGCCAGGCGGGGGTACTCATGATAGTTTGTCGATGTAGGACCGAGTAACCAAGTGAAAAACTGGATACGTGGCAAGGTTTGAAGTTTCCATATCCGGTGCAAAGTCCATAGCTGGCGGAGAGATCAAAAGGGTTATAGTCTGACTTGGCCAGAACAACTCGCCAGTTCACAAAAGTAAGACCTGAATAGGGAGATTAACAATATAATTCAACTAAAATCAACTATACTTATATAATATTTTAATTGACTCATTAAAATTTACATATTTCAAAGTGACACATGTTATTGATCAATATTTTATATTAACACTTTTTTTCAACAAAAGTATTTTTATAATATTCAAATTGAACGAGCACAAATAAAATAAAACCGAAATGTAAAAAAATACTCCACAATTTTTTAATATTCTGAAATCTGAAGAGAGCACTGCACATCCATAAAAGAGAAAAGTTCCGACCACAAAAATGAAAATCTAGGAACAGAAGATTGTCCATGGCAGCACGTACAATGATTGCTGACACCACCTGCTTCTCCTTCTCTCCACCATCGTTGTGTATCGCACCTCCAATTCCAAACACTTCGCACTTCTTCTTCTCGAAGAAGACGAAGAAATCAACGCCACTCCTCAAGGTGTTTGTGAAAATGCCCGAGAGAACTGAATCAGGCAACCAGTCAAGAATTTCCACTACCGACCCATCAAAAGTGGATGATTACAATACAGTCATGAAGAAATTAATGAGGAACCCCTACGAATATCACCATGATCTTGGTCAGTGTGCTCTACCTTTTCCCCTACATACTTTCCATTTGTGGGGTATTCAACTATTTTATGTTTACCCTTTTTCTACTCCTTTCATACATCGGATATTTTCTCCAACGTCTTGTTCTTGGTTATCATCACATTACTACTTTTTCTTGATTCTTGAATGCGTTCAAGGTAATTATTGTGGAAGATTAATTTTTTTTTTAAACAAATAGAAAAGGCCCGACTTTGTAGTTTACAAATAATCCAAAATGCAAGTTAGGAATTTGGTAAAGTTGTAAATTTGACTAGTATTGTTAAAGTTGAAATTTGAGTATTGATTATATGAACAGTGTAACTATATTGGGTTGGCTAAGTTGTAAACTCATGTAAGAGTTAAAACTAAAAACACCATTTTTTTACTTTAACTCAATATTTTAACCAAACAACTCTTAGGTAATGTTTGGTATAAGATTTTCGTTCAGAAAATCAGGTTAAAAACACTTAAAAACATCTACTTTAATTTGATTTTCTGCATTAAAGTTCTATATCAATCACCTGTTTATATTTTGAAAAAGTGTCAAACTTGTATATATATCACAAATTACAAAATCTAGGGAAAGAGCGGGTTTTCATTAGATATGAAAATTCCGTTTTTTTTTATTT
This sequence comes from Plantago elongata, assembly GCA_036897095.1. Classification (NCBI taxonomy): domain Eukaryota; kingdom Viridiplantae; phylum Streptophyta; class Magnoliopsida; order Lamiales; family Plantaginaceae; genus Plantago; species Plantago elongata. The sequence goes on from JAYMSP010002498.1 coordinate 4,902, forward strand.
AGGGTCTATGAAGTTTTATTCCTGTGAATTTTTATTCAGTGCAAGTGGTTTTTACAAACTGTTTGTGAGTTGGTTTTCAGAGTATGTGAATTTTAATGTAAAGAAAAGCTACAATTTTCATATCTAATGTAAAAACTGCTCTTTTCCTAGACTATTTAATTTCCTATACTGGGGAAAGAGAGCAGTTTTTCCTATAAAGTTTGCACTTTTGAGTTTTGATTAACCGATGGTAATGTAATTAGAGTAATGAAGTCATTGGGGCCAAAGTGCTCATATCGACAAAGGTTGGGGGATTGAACAGTTTTGGCCACTTGAATATGACCTTTTTGACATTTTAGGAGTTCCTTTTCTATTGTTATTGTGGTTCAGAACTTCAGATCAACTCTGCATGTCTCATTTTAATTCAAGAACGTCTCTTCAAGGTTTGAATGGCTACTTGGCTAGTTCATTTATCTCTTGGTATAAAGCTTCGATCTTGCATTCTTTCTTTAGTTTTTGCTATAAGTTTTGGAACGAACCATCCTTTTCTGTTTACGCATTTAGTACTTTTTCAATCCTTCTTAAATCTAACTCTTCTGCCATTGATTCACCATGCTAATCTGTTGCATAGTAATTTGTGTGAAGTCCCATATTATAAAGTGGATCCACATTTTGCTCTTCTATCCTTCCAATGTCTCCCACATGGGCCAAATTTGTTATGACAAAAATTAACTTTGAAGTCCATGAGTAGTGCCCAAGATATCCATTGATTTTATCAAGTCATTGTAAATAACCTGGATGAATGTTCTTATGAGCTTACACAATAAATTCTGCATAGATTTTGGAGGTTGCGTAAATTTGTATATTGATTAAAAGACAGCCCCATGTGTGCTGTGCACCTCGCCATGTGAGGGCAAGGGAAGTTAGATGCACATTACACTGTAATTCCTTGATAAATGAGTCTGTATACTCTAGAGGCATGTTGTTGTGTGTTTAAACATAAACCCGACCCCAAATAACCGAGTGTAGTCCAGCCCTGCATACGACCACAATGCATCGACAGTTTGTGCCAAGGCTCACAGTTTATAAGTTTTACTTCCTCCGTCTGCTAACAGGATCAAACTGTCTTGAATTACGTGCAAGAACAACAGTTTTGGTTAAATGTGTACAGATTACGTACCACTAAGTAGAAAAATTGATAATACTAGAGATTTGATATGGAACCTATTAAAAACTCTGTGACTTCAGGCATGAACTATACATTGATAACTGAAGATCTGATAGTTGGGTCGCAACCTCAGAAAGTTGAGGACATTGATCATCTTAGACAGGAACAGGATGTCGCCTACATTCTCAACTTGCAGCAGGACAAAGATGTCGAGTACTGGGGAATAGATCTACAATCAATTTTAGACAGGTGTAAACAGCTTGGAATCCGTCACATGAGAAGGCCTGTAAGCTAGTCTTGTTCATTCCAATTTTATGGCACTTTCTTAACTGTAAAATTTATGTGCTGTTGCCTGCTTGAACCTTCAATATGGATACTAACTTCTCAATATTTATACTAAGTGACATTCTATTCGCAGGCAAGAGATTTTGATCCGGATTCCTTAAGAAATGGTTTACCAAAAGCAGTGTCCTCACTGGAGTGGGCGGTTTCTGAAGGGAAAGGAAAAGTGTACGTTCATTGTACAGCTGGTCTGGGAAGAGCTCCAGCTGTTGCAATTGCTTACATGTTCTGGTTCTCCAACAATGATGTAAGACACCTCCCCTGTTTACCTAGCTCTCTAGTTTTCTTACGTCATACTATCTTCATAATTGGTGGAATCTGAAGTTAGAATGCATGAAGCAGTTTCGTTTAGTCCTCCCCTGTTTCTTGAAAATTTATTGATATGCACACAGAAGTTGCTGATGCAAAAAAAATCCCCCTGAACATAATATCAATGATATACCCCTGGATGGAGCACAACTTTAAAGCTTTTAATGCAGACAAGGAAGCATATGAGGTTGCCTCAAGTTTGCGGTATATAGTTGTCATTAACACGGCTTCTGTACCTATGGAACAGCTGAATACAGCATATGACACGCTAACTTCAAAAAGGCCATGTGGTCCGAACAGAGAGGCCATTCGTGGAGCAACATATGATTTGGCCAAAACCGACTCCTGGAAGGAGCCTTTTGAAAGTTTACCGGATGATGCTTTTGCAAATGTATCAGACTGGGAAAGAAAACTCATTCAGGACCGTGTGCGTGCACTTCGTGGAACTTGAGATCACTGGTAACACCTTCGCCCCCCCTTCCAATCACATGATTTGCTTTTGTTCAGTTATATTCCCAGATGCAGTGGTCAGTTCATTTTGTTGGCACATATAACTGCGAACTACACTTGAAGAGTTATTTGCCTAAATATCTTTTCATTGTTTTAGATTAATTGTCACATGTCATCTTAAGTCTTACTAACACATACTTTTAACAAGTACATGATGAACCTTTCTCTTGTGATTTACAGGTTGCTGAGAGGGCAACACGGGGCTGTATTTCACACGGATTCAAGTACGAGTATCATACACTGTTGGCAAATAAGAGGAAGATAAATAAGACCCTGAGCATATATTTACACTTGCTATGCTGATACAGGATGTTAGGAATGAACTTAGCCACATCCTGTAGGCCTCCGAGTTCAAATAATTATCAGTAGTTTAGTTAATGTAATCAATATTAATCTAAATAATGTATCACACTTGCAAGAATTTCACATTTGCACCTCCACTGTGGTGTAGTATTTGTTCGAACCGAGTATTGTAATGTAGTGTTTGCTTTTATAATGTTGCAGGTCATCCGATTTTTCTCCGATCCTCTGCTCACTTCTTATGAGTTGTGACAATGGAAACACTAAGACCCATAACCCATATATGATGTAACCTGCATATTACTCACACAATGTGCATGATTTCATCTGGTAATATCGCCCACCATGCATCTTCAGGCCAGTCGTAGCACTAAACCAAGTACTTAGAACTGAGAATCTACGAGTGAATAATTGCAAGGAAACTTATAAACAAGTAGGATGATATTTCCTTTTCGATTCATCTATATTTTACGGGGTGTGAATTTGTTATTTCTCAAAAATCATTGATCTGATAGTATAAGTTTTAGTGAAACTCAAAGTATGGTCCTCACCCCTAAAAACATGTCTGTCTGTTACGATCAACAGGTTAGCAGGAGCAGCTCTGCTTGGACCAGTGGTGAAATATTTGTGATTACATTGATTCTGAGCTTGCCATTACGCAAACTTGTGGACGTGCCGGAGTGGTTATCGGGCATGACTAGAAATCATGTGGGCTTTGCCCGCGCAGGTTCGAATCCTGCCGTCCACGTTTCTCCATATCTGCGTTTTGATTAACAAAACATCTTCAACCTACCATAATACGTGCATGGTGTAGTCGTGCAATTTTGAGTATATTTTTTCATTTTTACTTATTCGATCATCCATGTTCAATTTTAACTACAAAACATTTTTAACCTACTATAATGCGTGTGTGGTGTAGTTGTGTATGTAACTTCAAGGGTAAAGCTGTGAATCATGTATTCCTTGAAATTTGAACATTACTAATAAGATTGGTGTCGTGTCATCTACTTAACAATCTCACTAGCTAGAAATCAACTTCAAGATGTCCCGAATAAACTTTGGTCAACAGGTGAGCGAGTGAAGAACAGAAAAGGGAATGCAGGATATTGTGGCAAAAATGATTTCCAAGCATGTCAAGCAATTTGATCTAAACATAACTTTGCGAGAAAAACATGCAATGCTGCTAGTATTTTACTAAAAATAATATTAGTAATTTATTTGAAAACTATGAAATGATTTTTTTTCAAACGATTAAAAGGTGACTTGAACCTTCGATCTAATCAGGCATCTTAGCAATTAAATCGAACCTCACTGTGAACACCTATGAAATGATATTTCAATGAAGTTTTTTCCTTTCGAGAAAACTTGTTTTGTCAAATAGTAATTAGTAAGATATATAGGTATTATATGTACAGCTCGTATAAACATAAACAGCTGAAGAGTATTGCACATTTGCACCCAAGACCAACAAACACATTACATTGACTAGATGTTTCACATTACAGGACTGATCACTAAAATTCTCAGGCATTTCACCTTTCAGATGAGTTCTGAAGCAGCCATAAAAAGATTAACTTCCTTCAAATTACACTACCATTACTCTTACCGACTATTTACAACAATCATCCATATTATCAATCTCCAATGCCACATTACTTATTCCCCTGGAGTCGTTCCTTTCTGACCCTCTCTAGTTCTCTCACCGTTTGCCAATGTTCCATTGACAGGCCAGTTTCCCCATAGCTCACTGACATTAGCCGACCCATCGTAAGCCACCTGCAAAATGAAGACAGATGATGAGCACAAGAAGTTGGCTGACTAACAAAGTGGAAGCAATTTACCAAACAAAAAAAAAACAAAAAAAATAATAGCCCTCTCACCTGCTAAAGTCTTGGCTTCCCAAGCTCCGGTCAGCTTGCCTAGCAGCAACTAAATCATCTTCAATTACCTGCAATACATTGGATGATAATCAACTTCTAAAACACCTAATAGGCTTTACATACAAACAGCATAAAACCAGATCAAGTCTGACCTTTTGCATATTTGGATCAATAGAATGGGGTAAAGATTTCGTCGAAGCCAAGTACCATCTCCAGGCTTTGAGCAAATCTTGATCCACATCAACAGTTGGGTCCACAGAACAAGGATGGAAAGGGAGAACTATATCAGCAGGCAGGATATTCGATTTTCCCTCAGATAAAATCAGCACCTGAACATCTGCAGCCATATCCATCTTATAATAAGTAAAATCATACTCAACTTTTTGTGACTCCATCATGTTCTTTAGCACTCGTGCATTTTCGACCCCGGTGGTGTTGAGCATTCCAGCTTGTAATGTAGTCTCATCAATAGTCAGGTGTGAGCCATCAGCTAATTGCAAAATCCCGTATTTCAGCCTGTACATTGAATAATGAGTGTTAGGTACTTGTGATGATCTTATTCTATGAAAAGAAGAAACTTTCCTATTTATCAGATATTGATGCTTTCAGTACCTGTTGGTATTGTAGTCCTTCTTTGGAACAAGTGAAACGGTATTGAGATAATCAACTGTGAGAGGCAAGAATTGTGTGAAAGGTAGTAGGTTCCCGATTGCATGTTTGAGCCGTTGCCCGAAGACAGACATACTTTCTTTGTTGAGGCAAGTAAGATTCAAAGATAGCTTCCCAACAGCAACCGTGTCAAGCCTTGCATGTACCTGTTCGAAACTTAGCATTTTATTCTAGTGATAATAACGAATGAAACAGGAGACACTACACAGGACTTCATAATTCCCAAAATAAGGCTTGTATTCGATTGGAATAACATATGTGTTCTTAAATTACTTTGGGAAGTTAAAGAAGGTACACTTGAAGGGATTTTTCATGGGGAGTTTTGCTACTCGGAAACTGCACATTATTTTTCTGGCCTAGCAACCAAGCTAAACTTAGAGAATCTCAATCTGCTGGCTGATCATGTGTCCATTGTGTGCATAAAACTTGAGTAACTTAGTTAAAATGTTTTTAACGTATGATGTATGGGAAGCTGTTGTGACAGATAGGAGGCATACAAGGGCAGAGCAATATTTGGAAAGAAGAGGTGAAGGTCTTGTGCTCCGCGACTCAAAGGAATGGTTGTGAAATTCCATACTGCTCTGTGAGCTTCAGCTACAGGAATGGTGAGTACCTTCGATAATAGGTGTAATAACATGTATTCAGCTGCAACCCTATCGTCTCCAAGAACTTTTGTTAGATGTCCAATAAGAACTTCCCTGATTTCTTTCGTTCCGCTGGCTTTTAACTGTACCATCATATTAAATGAACCTTAAGTCAACTAGCTTAACAAGATCAACAAACACAAGTTCCAGTTGACAATCGCAAACACTCACCTCCGAGGACGGATTTGAGAGGAAATCATTCAAAACAAGCTTCCGGTGGAAGACACAATGTAGCCGAGGCACCTATATGCAAAAAGTATTCAGTATCACAAAATGATACTCTTATAATATTTCTGATAAATAGATAACCAAATAGAGCACAAGGGAATCAATAAAACATGGAATTCTATCACCATAAGAATTACTTTTGACATAGAATAAATATCTTCAAGCGAGAATCTAAGTTCATCAGAATCTCACACAGAAGAATAAACATAAAAGTAGATGTAACAAAAACAACCTTGGATGGAGGTAGGTGCACCGATGCATCCTCACAGAAGTTCTGAATTAGTTCATCATTTTCATTTCTTTCAGCACTAAGTTCTGGATCGAAAGTGTAGATGCCAACAAACTCATAAACATCATTAAGTTTCAAGTTGGATTCCGGCGAGTCATATATCTGCACAAAGTAATGTTTAAGGGTGAATACTTGGTCTTGATTCATTCTAGCTCAAGGCATTACAAACAGGTACAGAAACTCGCGTATCACCTTGATGAGGCAGGGAAAAGTATCTCTTTCAGAACAAGGGTTCAAATTGGCATTTGATGAGGTTCCATTGGTTTCAGCCATCTGCATATCAGAAGCCATTCTTTCCTCCCTCTGAAAACAGAAAGAAGACAAAGTTGTTACTCAAAATTGTAAGCACACGTAAAAATACTAGGAAAGCTACTATCATCATACAATGCCAGACCAAACTGTGATCAAATGGGTGAGGATGGAATGCAAAAGATCACACCAATACATTTCACAAACTTAGCTCCACTTACCATCTTTTTAGCATTCGGAGAATTCTCAAGTAAATCAACAGAATCCTGTTAATGTCAATAAAATTTGATCTTCAATTAGACGAATATTGATAAATAAGCAGAAAGCTCAATTTTTATGCAAGAGGGGCATTATACCACCATATCCGCATCTGCCATAGTTGCATCATCATCATCTCTCCTCCGCTTCTCCCTTTGCGAAGATATAGAGTCAGCCGGCAGATTTAGTAAAGTTTCTTCTGGTGATTCAGCCCACGAGTTTTGCCCAGGAACCTAAATCAAAAATTCATTCATCTCATATAACAATTTCCAAACAAGCATAGAGCAGTTCAAATCAAAGAATACACAATTTGCAAACAACTCACTGGAACACAATAGAAAAGCTGGCGTTCCCAAATTCGCATGTCGGATGAAGTGTCAATCGGACAAGTCGAAACATCAGTAAATTTATTAGTTTTCCACATATCACCATCCTGCACCACAAGTTACAAGAGAATGGCATTTACATCAATCTGTTTCAGCAAGCAAGGAGATTAATCCATTACAACAATGCCACCAAAGAGAGACAAGAAGATTAAGCCACCTTATAAGCACCAACATAGAATTCATTTCCTAGCATGTCTTGTATCATACCACGAAACCGCACAAGCGTGTTAGGCTGAACTCGTCTAATATTTGACGGATTAAGCATTGGTACCTAACAACAGATTCAGTAGAATAGTTTAAGAAAGGAAAAAAATTAAGCATTACACAAGAGAATCAACAAAAAATCATACCCACACACTATCAAGTATCAACTGTTCCATTTTAATCTCATTCCTACAAAATCTTTACTTTTAGACATCTCTAACTTATAAACTTCTTCTCTATGTAATATATTCAATTATAGACATTTATAACTCCTTTTCTCTATATAATTTCCTTGGATCTTAAAACTGCTTCCTCCGTCCCGGAAGTATCTATCAAACTTTGTTTTTTAATCCAAAACACATGTACCTTATTTTCTCCACTAAAAAAGCAAACGAGAAGCTATTTTCGGGACTACAGTATGCATTATCTTAAAAAAGAAAGAGGTTTATGAAATGAAGCTAAGAAGAGAGAAGTACATGAGAGAGGGTATCTTCATCGAGAAGAAATTGACGGAAGAGCTTATCCGTGCCCCAGTCCTTGCCGTCAAGTGGAGAAGAGGGGGAAGCCACCGCCTTTTCGAACGTCAATCGAACGGCTCCAAGTGGGTTAGCAAGGCAATCGTAAGGCAGACCCACCATTCTTGAGATTTGGTTTGATTTGATTTGATTTGAATCTTCTTTTTTGGTTTCAACAAAATTCGAGATCAATCGGAGACTGCTGACACAAGTGTGCGAGGGTTTCAGAATGAATAAAGCAATTTTCCCGCGTAAAATGGATTTTCCCGCCAATCTTTGTTTGGGTCGTGGGCTTCTTCTTGGGCTCACTGGATTTTATGGAGTTGGACCAGAATCAAAGCCCCCCTACCCTTTTAAGCCTAATTATTGAAAAATACATGATTTTCCGAAACATTAGAAAAGTTCATACTCCCTCCATCCAGAGAATATGTCCACATTTAATTCTTTTGCTTCCAACGATAACCAATATTGATTATAGATGTTAAATTTTATTTTATATTACTCAATTGAAGATTATAATATTACCATTTTAAAATTAATTTGAGGTCAAAACTAAATTCGTGGACTGTCATAATAATTAAAATAAACAGCTTTTCTGAACGAAGTATATCTTAAATATAAGTATTAGGATGCTCACATAAATTACATTAGTATAATGTGGACTTTCTATATCATAAAAGAAAATAGGAACTTTTTAGAAGACTTGATTGGAGATTCTTCATACAGACTAACTGTACGATTTGTATTAATCACAAATTTCAGTTTCGGTATGTTAATATTCATCATTACAATTTATTGCTGTTTTGATGATGATCCATAAGTTCATGGACTTCACAGTAGTTTTCTTATTCATGTGTTTATCAACTAAGCATAGTGTGCCTAATTGCAAATTGACACACTTATTCCAATTAAACTTTAAAATGTTTGAAATTTAAAAACAAAAAGGTATTTTTAAAAGTTAGTGAGTTTCCTAAACAACCACCCTTAAATAGAGACATAAATTAATAATATAACAAACTAACCCCAAACAAAAAGAAGATACTAAAATCCACCCAATCAAGGACTAAGTAGATGAATATACAAAAATGAATCCGTATATAACGATATAACCCGAATCAGCGTCACTATAATGCCAATTCTCACAAAAATCTTCAGCTCAATTTTCTCTCTCTAAAAATCTCTCTCCAAACCAAAGGCCAGCAGCATTGATAATAAAGGTGTTTTCTGATAAAAAAAAATCGTCGATCTACGTGTAGAAATAGTCAGCTGATTACATACATTGTCGAATTCTGCCAAAAAACGAGACTGAAATCAAGGTTTCCTCTGATTTCTAACTCTTTTCATAATTTTTTTGTTCATAGCTGATTGTTCATTGTTGTTAATGTTCATTGTTATTCTGTTACACCAATATTGATTGTTGTTTACGTTCATTATAGAGTGTTTTTATTCAAGATATGACTTCAAATATCAACTCAAATCTGAAAAAAGGGTATACAACGTTTCTATTTTAATTCTTGTATATGTTATGTTCTCAAAACTATTACATATGTTCTCAAAAATAATGCATATGTTTTCATTCAAAACCTGACAGTCGTTTTGTGCTCTGTTTTTCTACACAGTTATTTTGCATTTTATTTTCTACTATATTTTTCAATGTTCACACGTATTATGTATTATTATCTCACTTATATTCTTATGTTCTCAATTATATCTAAAATATATTTGCTTTGAAGTTAATGTTCATTAATTTTGTTGATGTTTATGTATTCACGGGGTGTAATCATGCTTCAATAAGGATTTAACGGTGTTTTAAATCAAATCAAATATGAAAAAAGGTATAGACCGTTTCTATATTCTTTCATATATTGATATATATTCTCAAGAATATTACCTATGTTTTCTGAAATATGTGATATGTTTTCATTCAAAATCTTATAACCGTTTTGTGAGTTATTTTCGACAATATTATGTATAATCTTAGTGGTTTGCTATATTTTTTATGTTGTTACGTATATGCACTATCTTCTCACCACTATGTCATATGATCTCAACAATATCTACTATATTTTTTATAAAATAATTGTTCATTGATGTTGTTTTTGCATACACAAGGTTACATACTTCAACTTAAGGAGGAGAAGGAGGAGAATGATGATGGGATTTATTTAAGTAACAAATTCAGAATTATATAATGTGTTGAGTAAGTTATATGGCAAAGAAGTTGATGAAAATATAAAGGAAAGGGATACAAGAGCATTGATGAAGAAGAAAAATGTATATTTAGTCAAGTCCAACCGATGAACAAAGGAGATGATGACATGAAGTTGATTGCGTTTTCCTTTTGCAAATGTATGAATAATAATACAACATATAATTGAATGATACAAGTTCCATCTTGAATAAAAATCTTATTTTTTTACGTGATTTTATATGTTGTGAGTGATCTATGATATCAAACCAAACACTATAATTTCAACTAAAAATACTATGATCTCAGACTAAAACTCTATGATATCAACTCAAACGACTATAATATCAAACCAAACAATATGATCTCAACTAAAAACACACTATATTATCCTAACTATTATTTCAACTAAAATATAGTATGATGTCAAAAAAAAACACTATGATCTTAGATTAAAGAATTATGTTAGCAACTTAAAAAACTATAATATCAACTAAAATCACATTATGGCCTCAACTTAAAACACATTACATTATACTAAAATATATTATGATATCAATCCAACCAACTATGATATCAAACTAAAAACAAACTAATATATCAAACACTATGATCTCAACTAAAAACTACAGGACTAAAATAGACTATGATCTCTAAAAATAGTATGATGTCAGCACAAAACATTATGATCTTAGACTAAACAATTATGTTATCAACTAAAAAACTATAATATCAACTAAAATCCCACTATGATCTCAACTAAAAACACACTATGTTATCAACTAAAACAAATTATGATCTCAATTGAAAGCGCTATGATATCAAAACAAAACACTATAATCTCAGACTAAAAAACTATGATATTAGCTAAAAAAACTATGATATCAAACCAAACACTATGATCTCAACTAATTAAAACAGTATGATGTCAACACAAAAAAAAAACTATGATTTCAAACGAATCCCCTATGATCTCAACTCAAAAAGCTAGTGTATCAAACCGCAAGAGCACCTGAGTGAGAATCCGTGAGAGGGTCTACGAAAAAACGATATTGACCCAGATTTGAGATAAGATCCTCGAAAAACACATGTATAATGGCAAATTACAAATTGATCATGTTTATAGTTAAATTAATTAAAAACCGTTTCTTATAAGACTTTGTGTTTCTAAAATAATTTGTTTCCAAACAAATTAAGCATAAATTTGAATATTTAGTTAATTGTGCATTTTACACACAACAACCTTTTTAGATGCATCGTAAACAATTAGGTCCCTATCGTTTAAAAAATTACGTTGACGTCCATTTCTCAGTCAAAATGTTGACTTGGTGCGAGATGACCAATTTGTCCATCTAATAAAACATTTGTTGTAAATTGAATAACTAAATTAAGGAGAATAATAATTTTGTAAGCTTTATCAGGGCAGAGCAGGTACAATACTACTACTGAAGTTCAATTATGCTCTAATTCTTACTAAACATTGTATGAAATTGAATAACTATTTCACTAAATTAAGAATCGAATTGAAATTGAAGATTTTTAACGTGAGGAACCCTAATTTATTTAATTTCTCTAATTTTTTAATACATTGAAGGTATGTATATTAAACCTAAATATAGTAAAATACAATTGATTTATTAAACAAAAGGAAAATCAAAAGGAAGTAATCAAAAAAAAAGAGAAAAAATATAATAATTAAAGAAAAGAAGAAAAGAAAATGTAATAAGATCATAATGGGGAAATATATTAATCTTTTCACTCTTACTCTCACTAGGTTTAACTCTTGAATTTTATTGTTAATATGTATTTATTCCAGTTCAAGTTCAAAGATTATCTTTTATCATAAAGTTTAAAATGTTAATGACCTAAGTGTTTATATGGTATCTATAAAGGTAGTGAATTGATCCTACTTAATAGTTGTACTTATCTCAAACTTAAATTGATACAAGGCAATAAATTGACAATGGATGTAGTGAAAATTCTTGAACAAAAGTAGCAATAGTAGTAAGGTTTAACTGTGATTGTTTGGCTAGTGATGTTGCATTTTCCAGTTTGCTATAATGAAATTAACTCTCTCATGCAATGTTGATTAATAACTCAAAAAATCTTACATACAATTTCCCACCTATACTCCAAAATGGTGAGTTCCGTTGGGTGTCATCATAAGCATAACACAACTGTATTCTTAGTAGTATTTCTGCGTTGCTGAAATACAAAATCCTGCACACATTCTCACCCTACACTACTCTTCCCTCTTGACTATCCGGGTAATAACTCCAAGAGCAACCGTTTTACCCGATGTTCTCAGCGACACTCTTCCAAGGGCTCGACAATTGTTATACACTTCCGCACACACTGGCTCTTCAAGAGACACCTGAGATTGAAATACATCACTTATCAGATTGAACAGTAGGCATAGATTATTAACCAAAAACCACAAGAGAAGCCCGTACATATGTATATGACTACTTATTCCCCAAATTATACGACTAAGGCATATACAGGGAAAATTGCAATGCAGGCAGGTACATGCATTTTTTTTTTTTTTTTGTAAATGATATTAGAGAAATAATACAACTTTAGGCCGGACTTCAGCAGGTTCTGGAACTATATGTATTCTCAAAGTTGTAAGTGAAGGCGAAATGGTTGATTCAAGAAGGATATGGAGATGAGTAAGTATAGTAAAAGGGAAGACTTAATTACTATATAGGAAAATCTAGTTCTAATGATAAAAACCGATTAAATGAACGGGGTATGTAGTGTTTTTAGAAATAAACCAGGCCGGTTGCCTATATATAGGCTAAAATATGCTGAAAATTGAGAAAAAGAAAAAACACATAGCAAAACGTGTTTGTGTTTGTGTTTTGTGAGTTTCTCTCTTCCGATCTTCCGTTTTCTCGTCGGATTTTCATCGTTTCCACATTATTTCCACCGGAGTTCAACTAATTAGCTTCCATGGACGTCAATTAGGTAAAAACCTCTTTGTTTTGGGTGTGTTTGTGATTTATTTCAAGTTTTGTGTGTGTTTTATGGGTGTTTTGTGTATGTTTCATGATTTTTTATTCAATTTTCATGATTTAATGTTTAAAACTTTTAGATCCAGTTGCTATAACGTTCAAATTCACAAATCCAAGACGATGAAGAAGCTAGCTCGCCAGGTTTGGAAATAATTAACGAAAATCTGTTCAGATATGAACATCAAATCGTACATACCTTACAGTTTTAACAACTATTTTTATGATTTTTAGCTTGTATTGCATTTTTCTGATTTTATGCATCAATATTATTGCTTTTCGCTTGCGTTGAATGTTTTGCCTTTACTATAGTTTTAAGAGTCATTAAGATCGTTTTAAGAGACATTGTTATTGTTTTAAGCATCAACTTTATTGTTTTTAGCTTGTGTTGTGTTTTTTTTTTTGTTTACTGTTTGTAACTCGTTTCACATTATTATGTTTTGTTATAGTTTTAAGAATCATTGTTATAGTTTTTAAATAAAAGCATCGTTATTATTTTAAGAATTAATTTATTATTTTTAGCTCGTCTTGCATGTTTCTGATTTGTTATAGTTATAAGAGGCATTGTTATAATCTTAGAAGACACTATTATAACTTTAAGAATTAATGTTACTGTTTTTTAGCTTGTGTTTCATGTTCATATTTTTTTTTATTGTTTTAGCACGACTATGATAGTTTTAATAAGAATCATTATGGTTTTAACTTTTAAGCAGGTATTGATCGATGATAACATCGCGAGTTTGATGGACATGTCAATCAAATGTGTTCAGTGCTGCAGTATTGAAGCAACAAACGAAGGAGTGTCTAAGTTCACTAACAAGTTTAATCGACTCAGTTTGTATTTGCATCAATAATATTGTAATAACTGAATGTTGCAACTAGTGTATTTTAGATTTGTTTATTGATGTTTTAATGATATACATGAAACTTTTAAACTTGTTTACTGTTGGTTTACTGATATCAAAGTATCACTTAAAACTATAACAAATCATATTAAAACTATCATCTAACTCATTAAAGCTATCATACCATCGATTAAATATTTAACAAATGAGGTTAATACAATAATTGAAACATACAATACCAACGCATTAAAACCATCACATTATCTCTTAAAACATAAACGAATATACGTAAAACTGTAACTTTCAATTCTAACAACTTAAAACCATAACATAATCTATTAAAATTATAACGAAATATATTTATCTCGGCGGTTTTTATGAAACTCGACCGATCAGACCGCTAAAACTCAAAAACTGCAAAAAGAAACATAAAATCCTTGACTTTTCTATGTTTTAGAAAAACCTTACCTTTTTTAAGACTTTGACTATGGGGATATCAAGTGACTCAACAACAAAACAATACGAATGCCGAGGATAGAGAGAATTTATCAAGGCTTTATGAATGGAAAAGAATCAAAAGGCAACAGCACCACAAAAGGGAGAAGTCAAGTGCTCACCTCGACTACTGCATTCTGTTTCGATAATAAGCATCTTGGTGACTTCTTTGTTTCCTTTCCTGTCTTTGGATCAAGCAGTGATAGTATTTTAACAATTCTGGCAGTCCCTTTCGTATGGTGTATGTGAAATTCCAACTGCAGTGTATGAAAGAAAGGTAGCTTATGAATCTTAACTACAATAGAAAATACAAAATTAAATCTCCACTATGTTAATATAAAAAATAAAAAAAAATCAACCTGAGAACCCTTCAGGATTGGAATTGTTATATCCAAGACAAGGATCTTCAGCTCCAACTGGTCTGTTACTTGAACTGGGTAATCAGGATGGCACATCACATCACCGGCCGTCACACGATTGCCCTCTATCCCTTGCAAATTCACAGTGACATTGTCGCCAGCTCGGGCAATGTTACATGCCTTAGAGTCCCGCTCTAAAGAACGAATTATCCCTACTTCTCTAGAAGGCATTATTAGCACCTGCAACCAATAAACTGTTAGGCAAGATCACAAGCACAATGAATGTGAAAAGCAGTTGTTGAGTCTCATTCCACAATTTGCATAGGCATGCAGGTGTTAGGTATATATTAAACTGTAATCTATATCAATTTTCCATTAATGGAACTACATCACTACGACAGTCGTATCTTTATGAAGAAAAGGTAGATCTTGACACCAGTCAGTAACATAATAATATTATTTTGTTTTAAGCGCAGTAGGGAAATACTTGCACTCTGCTATGAGAAATTTATCCCGCATCCCCTTGTTATTGCTATTGATATTTTAAAGCACCAAAAGTCACTGAATAGGGAAACAAAGAGGCTATGGTTCAAGATCTACAAAGAGATGGGGGATCCCATGCAATTAAAACAACAGCAGAGTGTTTGGTGCAAACTTCATGTGACACAGTAGCTGTTCTGCTATTATCCCTCCTTCATTACAAATGAATTACAGATGAGTTGTATAAACCGTGTATAGTTGAAGTGTTTAACAATTCCATAAACAATCTAAAGTGAACAGATCAATTGTTCCAACTCTTAATAAAAAGCAGAAAATGATTTCAATCAAGAAGAATCAACACACCTTAGATCCTGGTCGAATTGCACCAGTCTCCAATTTTCCACATGCCGACACCTGGCCTTGTGATTGTGACTTCACAAAATCAACAATGGGCATTAGTAACGGCTTCAAATAATCTCTAGCAGGAAGCTGGATGGAATCGATGGCTTCCAATAAATATGGCCCCTTGAACCTGCATTAATAAAGTCCAATGTTTCAGCATACCTCAATTGGGAAGAAAATATATTTAATTTCATTCACCATCTCCTGAAAATGGTTGTCCCTGCAACTTCTCCAGGTATAAGTGAGAATCAACTAAATAAGGTGGGAAAAGAATATTATAGGGACTAAAACTAACCATGAAAATCGTATATCAGAAGGATTTGCAATTAAGTTTTGGTTTTCCATGGCACTGGCTGGAATCCATATCATGGAAGAATCCTTAAACCCAGAAGATCGAAGCAGTGTTACAAGTTTCTGCTTAATCACATCAAATCTTTCCTTGGAGTATCCAACAACATCCATTTTGTTAACCAAAATTATAATTTGTTCTACCCCAAAGCTCCTGATGAGTTGAGCATGTTCCCTCGTTTGCCCTCCAAGTCCAACGGCATCTATGCCTGTTTCAAAGGCACCAATCGAAGCATCAATAACAAGAACAGCTGCATCTGCTTGGGTTGCTCCAGATATCATATTCGGAACAAAGTCTCTATGGCCTGGGGAGTCAAGAATCACCACATTGTATTTTGTAGAAGTGAAGAAGGCAACTGCCACTGTCATTGTTATGCCCCTCTCCCTTTCTTCAGTACTTTCATCTAATGCCCAAGCATAAGCAAAAGATCCTTTCCCCTGGTTTTACAACAAATAATTATGACTTCAATTTACAAGCACAAAAGGATAATCTAACAATCAATTTGACAGTGCCTACCTGTTGTTTAGCTTCCTTTTCGTTTTTGTGCATCTCCTTTTTAGATATTTTTCCCAGAAGATGGAGCAACCTTCCTGAAAGTGTTGATTTTCCAGAGTCAACATGGCCCACCTAAACACATAAAAAAATATTTATTTAATCTCTATTTTGAGTGAATCACCTGGGTAGGTATACTCAAACATCATCTCAAGTAACTTACAATTGCAAGATTTAGTTGATCCAAGACATCGTCCTGTTTCTTTGGAATCATCCATGCCTCAGGTTTATATTCAGAGACTGATGGTACCCTTTCCTCGTTAACAATTTCAGCTTTCCCAGATTTGGAAGGTTGAGGTGCAGCTGCAGCATCAGACATCACTGCTTTATTCCGACTTTGTTGTGCAGATTTCTTCCCCTTCACCTCGCTATGTCTTGATATTGATGTTGAAGAAGACTCTGATTCAATGGGAATTTCTATATCCATGCTTGGAAAAATATCTAGGGAGCCGGATCATGTAAATTATGCTTTCATGAGCCAGGTATATATAGAAATTAGAAAAGGGGGTGGCCAGTGGGTTTGGGTTACGGACCTAGAGTTCTAAATTATTATTAGAATCAATATTGTCATTAATATAGAGTTTTAGTATAGATAGGAAAGATACAATAGAGTTCGAGTCTAATTAGGAAATTACCTAATAGAGTTAAAGTCTAATAGGAAGTTACCTAATAGAGTTCTAGTCTATTTAGAAAGTAGTTTTAATTATTCTAGACCGTAAGAAATACCTTTTGAATTCAGTTTCACAGATCGTAACCCCTGTGCTACCAAATCATCAGGCGATGGAACATCAAACTTGAACGGTGCTGCAATTTGAACATGAATAAAGTTAGGAAAAAAAGATAAGGTTCGCCAAAGTACAAGGTACAAACATGGTATTTTCAGAATTCCTTTGACATTTATTTTTTATATGGTCAAACAGAAATACATCTACCTATAGATGGAATACCAGGCCAAGAACTAATTCCAACCTATATTAAATTTGTGATGATTTTGAATGCTAAAGGCCCTATGGAATTCATGAAAATTGCCAGGGATATTTCGAGAATCACGGAAGTTAAAACTGCCTTCTCTGGAATAAGGGTCATTCTGTGCTTGAAAGAGCACAGCCTTTTTTGGTGTATGGTGCGGCAATGATGCAAAAAGGGACTTGGCCATCACTGAGGCTCCAAAATCTTTGCATGTGCTGCCAACTGCAGGGAAAGTATCTATTCTATGAAGGGTTTAGAACGATATTTAAGCAGGCAAAGGAAAAAGAAAAAAGAGGAAGAAAAAAAAGCATGTGAGAATGAAGCTAGATAGAATTCCAGTAAATAATCGCATACGGCCTATCCAAAAGGTATACCATAATAGAAACAAGAGATATGGATTCTTTCACAAGATGGACCAAACTGATGTTCTTTACCTGGGGGGATGCATGGGGAGGGGTTTAAAGCCCTTGTGAAAAAATAAAAGGGAGAATTTTTTTAACTCAGTTTTAGGTAGTAAATTTCAAAAGATACTATTAATGTGGGAGAAGGCACGCAAGTCGTGTTTCACAATTACTTTATACCTGCAGAACTATCATTCTTGCCATTAATTTTGACCAAAGGATTGCGTAGAACCCCACATATATCACATGAAGACATATAATCTCCATTGTCATAGGTGCATATTGGGCAACGCCAGACTCCAGTCTTGACTATTTCTGGCTTTCCTTTAGTATCACTTGCCATCCCTGTTGTAAAAGAGCAGTTATAAAATACAATGGCCATGATGATGGACTATGATGTTACTGGTTTTCACTACATGTGATGTATTATTGTAAACAATAAACATATAAGAACAAAGAAATGTTAAGCCCGTGCATATAAGACAACTAAGTATACTTTGAAGTTTGAACATTAACGAACCAAATCCTGAGTATATAGTCAAGAGTTCCGTGAGTTGGTTAGCCATTTCTGGGGCTCTCATATAAGACTACGGGACAATTACATATGGACCCCCTCCAGCTCCAATTACGGATGACCTCTGATGTTTTTTTATTACAGATAAATTCAATTTGGATTCCGGCGTTGACTCCGGCTATTATGTGGCATTATATGCTTATGTGGCTCCAATGTGTCATTATTTCACCTATGTGGATTAACCAAAAAAAAGAAAGAAAAACTAAATACAAAAAAATGAAAAGAGAATCTGGCCTCATTCTTCTCCACACCTGGTCTGGCCTCCATTTTTCTCCTTCGGTTTTAGCTCCTTCTCCACTTCGCCTCTTCCCTCTGCTATCGGAAACCACCATCCATCTCCACCTCTACACCTATGAATCCAACACCACCGATATCTCAACACCATTGCCAATCTGCCTCCTCCGTCGACCAACTCCTTCCATCGTCATCACCATTATCACCACCACTCCG
>JAYMSP010002499.1:0-23908 GCA_036897095.1 Plantago elongata
TCTTGTAATCGGCGATGATTTCAAACTACTTCTTTCAGTAATATGACTGGCTCCGCTTTTTTGCCAGATTATTTCTATCAATTAAGCTTCAGTTACAAACTATAGACGACGACTTTATGATATAACTTCTAGTCTTCTAAGTTTGGTGGTTTAATTTTTATGAAGTCAATAGTAAATGAAAAACAATTCTCTGGCATGATAGATCTAGGAAAGGACACACTCATGCGCTGGCTGCCCGTGAATTTTACCTATAAAATCATTATTTCACCCCGGACCTAATTATCTGAACAAATTTTCATAATTGTGTACTTATAATATATCCAGGAAATGAAAAAACACTAGAATTTCAAAGAAATCCAACAACAACAAAGAATAGAACATAAAAGGGTAAATCACCGGAAAAGATAACAGAAATTTAACAACAAATTGAATATGAAGATTTTATTGATATTCAAATTCTAAGAGTAATTGTAAAGAATAAAGATTTGCAATAGCTTGTAGAACTAAACTATTGAGGCACTGCTCTACTTCATTCTATTGATCTACTCCGAGTCTCCGATCCGCCACCTATCTACTCTTCTTCTTGGTGAGAAATCTCATCTCTAATTGTATAAATGTTGTAGCAGGTGTTAATAAATTGTTTAGTTTTATCTTCTATTGAATTTTACTGGGAAGAATATGTGTATTGATGAATTGGGTTAGAATGTACATACACCAATGCACCATGGTAGTGTACACTTTTTACTTGCCACGTTTGTGTAGAGTTTGTTTGATTTTGTGACACGTTCTCCACTTTTAATTTCTTGGGTACAATAGAACTTTTAATTTCTTGGGTACAATATAGAGTACTTGTAGTAGTATGTTTTATTTTGATTAATTTGGTACAATTTTTAGGACTAATTGCAAATCAGTTATACAATTTGTTATGCAGTTATTGTATGAATTACAAAGTTTTAGAATAAACGTGCATTAGATGTTATATTATTTATCAATATATATAACTTTTATTTTTAGAGGGTCGTGAAAGTGAGTTATTGAGTGAACGTTATACATACATTTTATATGTATATAATATTCAAGATAAAACTTTAGTGTTTCAAATTTAAACTATAGAATTTATAGGTTCGTTTTATTATATTTATACAATGATTTCAAAAGATTTATCTATTTTATTTTTATTTATAAATTTCCCTACTCAATAAATTTTTAGCATCCCTCTCTAGATAGATCCACATTACCGGATTAGCTTTGTCCGTCCCTAGATAGATCCATGTTACCAGATCAGCTTTGTTTTAATTTAAGTTCTGAATCCAACTACTAATTATCTTAATCTTAATTAATAATTTAGTATCCCTCCAGTCCGCTTAATAATTGACATTATCTATACCATCGCGACAGCCACACTAGGGCCTACAAATTGAGTATTAACAATTACAGCTAAAGTCAATAAAACTACATACATTACGATATGCTGACTCGTAATTTTAGGTGATAAAGTTCAAAGTTAGAACAAATGTTATAGAACATGTATGAACCAAAATTTAATACTTAATAAATCAGTGTATGAGTATAGTGTATCCAATATACCAGAGAAAACTATGGCTTAGTGTCTCCGATACATTGGATCAGACATGACACCATAGACATTAGATGTCTTTAAAACACTAAACCTATATTAATAACAATAAAACTTAGATAAACAATAAAGCACAACAAAAGTTTGGTAATGTATACAAATCAGCCCATTTGAATCGAATTTTACTCATTTAAATCGTATAACAAACCGTTCAAAATACTGGAACAACCTCACTATTGTGACTCGTATAGTCCCACACTAAAACTCCACAACAATGAAACTTTACACTGAGAATATACTATGAGTAGATTAGTGTATTTAGTACACCAAAGAATATTATGGCGAAGTGTCTTTGATATACTGAATTGAACAATATATTAGCTAGAACAATTAAACATTAACACAAAAACTAATCTACTGAAAGATTTTAAGATCACAACAGAAATTAAGAACACCAAGAATGATTTCTAGAAGGTCAATATATTATAATCTTTCGAGAGCTTCAATGTAAAAGAATTCACTATGATGATATAATAGATTACAAAAACATTTATCATTTGGATCCACCTAACCATCTGTTTGGAATGGAATTGTAATCGGTCCATTTGGCTCGATGAACAGTGATTTGGCCTAAAATACACTTTAAATACTACTATATCAATTTCATTTCAAATATAATTTTATCAAAATTCATTCAAACGTCATCAAATTCTATACCAATCAGCCTCTAGATGAAGTCTAGAAATGTCAAACAGGTGAGGAGTTATGAATATACTCAGAGACATTTTTTCTCTATATTTAAGGTTAACAGTCCAAAATCCTTGTCAATCTTGCCAAGTTGAGATTTGAGGAGTTATTGGCTTTTCCACTTGATCAAGGTCATGAACATGTAACTTTCTTTTCCTAACTGTAAAAATATGTTAAGACCTCAAGCAACGTTTACATGAATATGTTAATTAATTAAGAGGGTTAATGTCGGATACACCACCTTGAAATATTGTGTTTTGCAATTTGCTCCCTTTTGGCCAGGGGTTCCAAAAATATAATATCATAAACACCCCTGGCATATCTATTTGGATTTTAGTCCGTTAAAAGTTAACTAACGGTCAACGAGTCAACATTAAATAAGTTAAAAGTTAACTTTTATAAAAAAAATATGATTACAATATATTTTTCTGAAAAATTAATTGGGTTGTGAAAGTATGACTCGTAAAATTGATTTTCTCATTTCTTTTATACCACTCAAATCATCTACTCCCTAAATTTTAATAGACCACAAAATAACCTCACAATCTCCAACCATCTTCCACCATCTCTAACCGCCACTTTCATCGTCGTCATTCCTTCTCCATTTTCTTCAAAAAACTCCGACGAATCAGCCATGATTTGTTCTCTTCGATTAAAATTTACTGAATTGAACTGAATTGAAGTATAAGATAAATTATAACTAAACAGAGATGAATTAATTGAATGAAAAAATGAACTTAGGCTATGTTTTCTTTAATCTAATATCATTTCAGTTCAGTTTAATTTTATTCAGTTAAGCTTTACTTAGTTAAAATTAATATATTATATCAGTTCAATTCAATTCAGTTGAAAAGAACATAATCTTAATTAAATGAATTTTAAATTGAAGAGAACAAATTATTAAACTCATAAACTTAAAATTTAAATAATTATGTGTTTTAAATCGATTGTATCCCCCTACAATTAATAAGTATTGGTCCACGTATTTTTAATCGCTTAAAAGGAAGAAACAACCATTGTATCGGTTGAAATGCGGTGAGGAAGTCTATGTAAGAAGGTGGAGTGAGGAATTACAATTAATTTACATTAGTTGAACTTTTGGGCTTGGCGGCCTGGCCAATGAAGGGAAAAAACAAGATTGGGCCCATATATCCCAGAATAAAGATAAACCCTAGCTAGGTAGCTAAGCTAGATTGGTATAATATAGTACGTACTGTATTGGGTTCTTCTTCTTCATCATCCATTAATTCTACTCCACCAGCTCTGAAGAAGAAGAAGATGGCGCATGTTCGACAGCTCTATATTCCAGGTGGAGTAATTGTTAACATACTCCGCCGTTTACCGGAAGAATCTCAGTTCCGATTCAAGGTCGTCTGCAAGGAATGGTTGTCCATTATGAACGATGATCCGTCTTTCCCTAAACTCGATATGATACTTTTTACTTCCAATCAAGGCCAACCACCATTCTCCATTTCTCTCTGCTCCCTGTCTAAAACAAATACCACCACCAGCTACACAATCCATGCTAAGAACATCAATTTTGACCGGAACTGTCAGTAATTTCATTCAACCGTCTTATTGTTATTGCCGTGCTTATTTCCTGCTCCATGATGATACTAAAGTTAATTTGGCAGTGTCGAGTCCTTGTTCAGGGATTCGACTAGAGTTTACGGGTGGTGACGGAGATTATTATGGCCTGGGTTATGATGTTAAAAACTGATGACTATAAGCTGGTTAGACTTGAGTACGGAGAAGGATGTCATCCTAATTTAAAGACATTAATCTACTCTTTTAAATCCCAAGCTTGGCACCGGATTCAGGATCCCCTGAAGTTCTTCTACATAACCGCTATGCTCTTTTAGCTAATGATGGCACCTTATATTGGCTTGCGTTTGATGTACAAAGCCAGCTGAAAGTGGTGATTTCACTTGATCTCATCACCGAGAAGTACAATATGCTTCAAATCCCATGCACATGCTGCTCTAGAAATTATGGTAGAAGCAAAGCAAGCCTCATAGTCTGTATTCATTGGAAGGATGCTTGGTTTTTAGTTGCACTACATATTCCAGGATTGTGTATCATGGAAATTTCTTTATATGGGATCTATGGATTTTACAGGATTGCAACGGAAATGGCAAAATGTACTGGCATGAGTTGATATCACTGAGCAACATGACCACGGGGAAGTATCTCAATCCTGTAGCTTATCTGAAGAGCAAAGAGCAGATTGTGATTAGATATGGAGAGAGTTTTATGTGGTTCGACTTGAAGAATAACAAGTGTTTGAAAACGACTACCATCGCAGGGATTGATCATCGTTTTTGTCAAGTGTTTCATGCAAGCCATGGTTGGCTTCATGAGAACCATGAGAATGGTTCGGAGCTTGATATAAAAATCTCCTTGTGTTCAGATTGCTCCTTTCAGCAGGGGCAAACCTACTTGTATCGTAGGTAGGGCACTTCCCTACCCTTTCTTTTTCTCCAACCTTTTCTTTAGCGTCATTTCGATAAGTGTCAACATTTCGCACTAGTTTTTTTTATTTTATGTGAAATATTACTTTTTCATGTTTAAATAGTTAATTTTTGGAAAAATTGTTATTAATTATGTGTTATTTTTAATATCTTTTTTCATATATTGAATAAAACAATACTAAAAAAATTACTTTTTTAGTAGCAATATATTTTTAGAGATATACGTCCTAGTCGAAGTTTCGCCCCTGCCATTCAGATTTGTTTTCACTAGTAAGAACTAACGATTACACCTGTTTAAGCTAATGCTAGTACATTACATACATTGATACATGATACACATCACATGACTTTTGCATTATCATCTTCAACCTTTTCCAGTTCTGAATTACTCAATATACATGATAGCTCCTAAATCATATTGTTCTACAATTCCTCGCAAATTGTAAGTGGGGAAAAACCAATTTAAATTACCATCTTTTATATACAAAATAGACAATTTAAATTGTTTTTTCTCAATTTAAATTAATTTTTAATCAGTTCCTTAAATTACTAGAAAAAATAAAAATAAGTGGAGATAATCCTTATGAACTTCGAGATCAAATTAGGGCATTTTTTAATCTCGTTTGTGGTTACTTGTTGATTTTGCGCGTCACTCCCATTATTTTCTGCTCTAATTCCCTGTTTATCACCGAACAGGTGCTCCATATTTTTCATAATTCACGAAAGAAAATTCAGGACACTAGTAGAAAAAATGCCAACAATTGTGTCTATTTTTCATTATATTCATACTTTGTTAACATTTATCCTTCCAATTTTGAAGATTTAAAAAAAAAAATTTATTTATTTATTAAACAAAAATTAAGTTGCACCTAAATGAAAAACTTTGGAATGATTCAAGGATTTAATTGAACTTTCGAAAGTTCTTTGTATGGTATAGAAAGTAAAAGTTAAGGCTTGTCTGGACACTTCCAAAATTTAATATTATATAAGGATTAAAATTGATTTTTACTTATTTTAATTCGCAAAAAAATTATATTCGTGGTTTCAAATGTAATTAAATTTATCGAACAAGGTACGTACATGTTATTGTTCAACTAAAAGGGGTCTAGATGTAATTGACAAATCTAAGTAGGGTACTAGATGAAAATCACCCTATATAAAATTACTCCCTCCATCCAATTAATATTAAACAATTTAATTTTACACGTTTTTTAAGAAAAATATGTAGTATGTGGTTAAGAATGAGTTTGAGATAGAAAAGTACATGCGGGCCCAATAATATGTTGTTAAAAATGAGCTATATTATGGAGGTTATTTCCATAAATGAAAATTTATTTCACTTTGATGGGACGTCGAAAACGAAAAAAGTGTCACTTTTAACGGGACGGAGGGAGTATATGTTTCCAAAAATATGTGGTGGAGATTGAGTATGAAATATTAATTTAGTTGAAATATGAAAAAAAAATTAAAAATGTTACAGTACAATGTGTACCTACTGTTTTGGTATCAATAGAATGTACTCGTCGAAAAAGGGTACAATACGATAACATTGCGTCTAAAAGAAAGACTCCGTTAATTTTTTAAACTAAAATGATGATGTGGTAACCAGAGAGTCTTCACTCTTCAGGAGCTTTGCAATGTTGAAGCACCAACAAATTAGAGTCTTCTAGAGATTTGGGGTGGAACCCCTAGTGGCATCCACAAACTAAGCATGTTGAAGGATCTATCCAGAGACCGGGGAACTCCAAGTAGACATCCACTTTGTCCAACAAACGTTTTTGCAACATTCTGCTTAGCGGCTACCCATGGTAAGATCCTAAAGGTATACGGTAGTGTGGTTTAATATATTATTGAACATATAATCGAACTTTAAGCAGGTCCATGGCTCTAACGTCGTGGTGGAAAAATATGGTCACGTATATTTTCAGACAAATCAGTTACAAAAGATGAAATAAACAAGGAACTAAAATGATTTGAAAGACTTAAAAAATCATCATGACTTAGATATAAAATACAATCACTATTAAACTAAATCCAAATTTATCTTTCATATCTTCATTGTAGATGCAGCTCGTTCTCTTTCTCCATTCTTTGTCGTACATTCATCGTTTTGGCGTCTTTAATTTGTTTTTATTGTTTTCAATCTCTTACTTGATCTTAGACAAACTGTACGAACGTTAATTAGTGAAGTTTGTAGAATTTTAATAATCCTTGATTTTTTGGTGAGCAACAACTTGTGCTATACAATTTAAAGAAAGAGGAATTAATATATAGAGCAATGGAAGATCTAGGCGGAAGTTTAAGAGTCTTATTTCAAAGAGAAAAATCATATATGACCCCTTAAATTGCTCCCCGAAATAGATTGGTCCTTTATATTCGAACAATAACAAATTTCCCATGTAGTTTACCAAAACCAAAATCGGTTTCTCTCTCTTGCCACACTAGAAATATTGTAACTTAATTAATATAGTAAATAAAAATTAAATTAAATTTGATTATTGCTTTTCTTATCTATATAATTTTTTCCCTCCATTGATTATCAATGTTCATCTTCTTCCATCTTAAGTCTTATCATGTTTTTCTTTATTATTTTCTTCTCTTTTCTCTTTCCCTTCTTCTTCATTACAAAAAAACTCCACCTTGTCGGAATTAGCTTCATTGCAAAGACTCAGACCACTACGTACAAACTAAAAGGAGCTCCAATTCACATATCAAATTCCAATTTGGAGCTGTTAGATGTTGCAGCTCAACCCAAAATAAATTACAGGACAAAACAATCTGAATTGACCCGACCCAAAATGTATCTGATTGCACCGTCTACTACGACTAGTTCCAACTATAGTGAAACTAATCATAAGGGGACACACACACACACACACACACACACACAGATTCACTAACCGCGAATACTGAACTTATTGTCGCGATGTCACCCGCCTACAACATTCTGTCAAGAATAAACACTGTTTTAGAATGTCACCGGGATATATGGTATAAGGTAATAATTAGGTTACAAAAATGTACTAATTATTAACTAAGTTGTTTATGTAATAAACTTTGGAATGAACAAAAGGAACACATTATTTCAGCAACATGGCTCGTAAGAACTTGTGCATTAAACGTAATATTGTTTTTCCTAAAACTTGTACCTGCAGTATGAATTAACTATTTTTATTAAATTATAGTAACGTAATCGAAGTGTTAAAGAAGCATCTGAGTATATAAGTTTTAGGAATAAACTATTTTGAAGCACTAATTTCAAGTACATAAAATCGTTGGATATAAAAGAACAACACTGATGTGTGTGTTTGTATATCAAGTAAATCAATTATCCTTACCATTATTTTCTCCTCTCAGCTCCTACAACTATTTTTCTACTAAAACCTAGAACAAACAATAAACGAAACCACAGTTAGTTCCTATAAAATGGATTCAAAATTAAAAACATAGCCAATAAATTGTTAGCATTTTAAATTAAGACCGGTATAAGGAAAGAAGATTATTAGGGTTTCAACAATAAAAATGCTAGCAATTCCTGGCTATATTTAAAACCATCTAAGAAATGCTCGATGGGGATATGCATGCAGCCTATAGTACAAAAATATAGTTTTATTCCATCGATTTAACTCTTGCACCACACCTCACCAGATCATTTGGACCATATCATAAACCAATTATCTCAATGTTCCTACTTTCTTACACTAGTCACATAGCTACCAGTAGTACAACCTCAGAGATTCGTATAATGAAGAGGTAAAAAAATCTTTAAAATCAAAATCAACAAGATATTACCTGATTACTACATATTAACTTAGTTACTGACATATCTTTTGTAGTTTAAGCTGGAGTTAGAATTCGATGTTTGGGCCCTGGTGAGTTGGTTATTTTGGAAGATTTGGGTCTTGAATATTTTGTAATGATAAGTTGTTTGTTTTAGTACGTCAATGTTTTGTCGTGATTATGTTACAAGATTTGTACCATAAATATATGCATATAGGCATGTGAGACTCTAGGTTTATGTGTTTAATGGAGTTATGATACGCAATAATATTTCCTACGAAAGGTCATAATAAACCCGATGCAGTCTTTTAATGTAATAATTTATGCTCAAATCTTAACGATGACTAATTTTTATCGGCATGTTGTTACATTTTCATTTATGTTATCTTGATGGGAAAACTTGATGAAGAGATCGTGAAGATTGTGGAGCAGTTAAAACCTGAGTTGGTGGGTTTGATTTTCATTTTATAATGTGGCTACAGGGAGTTATGCAAGGGAAATTGTATGTTTTTCCAAGGGTTCCATCAATATTATATAGAAAGTTGGTAAAGGAAGTGAATTGTTCGTTCACCACACTTATTCCAAAAAAGAGTAACCTGATGGCATTAGAAGATTTCCGACCATTATCTCTTATATATCAGATGTGTTTATAAGTTGTTGGCGTAAGTGTTGGTGAAGAGACAATTGAAAGGGTTAGATAGAATAATCTTGGAGAACCAATCGACATTTGTAGGTAAAAGAAACATTTTGGATGGTTTTGTGATCAACATTGAAAATTAAGGTAAGCTTCTGGCTTGCATATTAATTTCAATCCGTCTTTCTACTTTCTTCAACTCACATACATTATCAAACTGATTAACTTTAAACTAGCCATTGCGAAGTGGTTAATTTATAGACTAGAAAAGGCTATTTCATGGTGATTACTCTCATGTCAGATAAACTACGATGTCGACACTCTCCCATAACACCATAACATTATAATTTGAAAAAAATGGAAAATAAAGCAATAGTACACGAATAAAAAGAAGTAAACTTAATGTGACTTTGAATTGCTTTTTACAATATAGAACCCCACTCAAACCACAATGTTTTTTAACGAAAATATTTGAAAACTTTTTTTTTTCAAACAATGGTGTCAACACACCATTTGTGTGTGCATAGTCAGTTTAGGTATGAATCTCATGTGACTTGTATATATTTCTAGTAAAAAAAATTGTAAACTGTGAGGACTTAAATCAGACTAATGGGTGAAGTATACACATGTCAAGCAACAATATTGTGCAGATGAAATGGTAGTTAGCATTTATTTATTTATTTATTTACATACTCAATTTATGAAAAGATTCACCAAATTGTCTAGCTTTTTCCTTATTTTCAGTTCGGTGCTTTTTATCCCATTCCAAAAACAATTTGCTCGTGATGTTTGAAAACGTTACAATTGCATAAATTCCTCCTTCATTCCATGTATTCTACACCCATGCTAGCTTTTTACATCATAATATCAAATACTGTAAAAAAAATGAGCTTTTATTTACACAATATATCTATTAAAAAGTTTTCATCGATAAGATCAATGACAACTATATGAGAAGCTAGTAGAACATTTTGTGAATACAATTGGAATAATGATTCCAATATAATAAAAATAAAAGAAAAGCGGTGAACGTTTGGTAGATAATACAAAAGATATAAATGTGGTTTAATGCATCCTACTTTTGTAAATTTGTCCTTTCTCATAGAAGGATTTTAAGAATCCAACTACCACAATTAGCACAAGCTCACTCTCACAAAATCAGGGTTTCAGCTTCAGTACACTTCTTCTTTTTGACATAAAAATAAGACTCTTTTCACTTCATACCATTACTTCACATTTTCATTTTATAGTCTTCTCTCAGTTGAAATCAGGAGATCGAAAAATGAGTGGACATTGTGCTTGTTTCAGACGTGAATTTACATGTAAGTTTCCTACCAACTGTTCATTTTGGAATTATTTTTTTGCTTCAAAATGTGTTGAAAGTTGGATCAATGTTAACTAGATCTCTTTCCTTGTTGAAAATTCTAGCTATGATTCCAAGTTTTTGTAAATTGTTGTGGTCTTATGTTGAGTAGATCTTGAATATATATTCCTCATCGCATGAGTTAATGTTCCATAGATTGAATAAAACAACTATATGTGAAGGCGGTGGATCTTTGTTATATGTGTTGCTTATGTACTTTTGATGGTCTCCAATGTATATTAATTGTAAAAGATTTGTAAGTTAACAATTTATGTGAAAACTGAGAGAGATAAATATCATGTCACTTATTGCAATGTAAAATTCTTTACATGTCACAATTTATAGACTTGTGAATTAATTTTTTCTCTTCAAAGTTCTAGATACAAATATGTTATAAGTTTGGAGAGTTTTACATATCTAGCAAACCTTATAATTATGATCTTATCGTCATGCTGAACAAATCTAACTGAATGTGATAGCTTTCTTGATCAATCAAAATGAGCAACCGCGCCTATCAACAAGCAACATAAGTAAGCCAAGAGGGACGAAATTAGTTGGCGAAAACAACACACATGGGACAAGCACTCAACCACCACGCCAAATTGTGTTCCCATCAATGGTGGTGCTTGGTGATCAGCTTAACATTGCACCAAGTGAAACTTCCATTACACCAAACATGGAGCTCACGCTTGCATGTGGTGTCTCAACAACACAAGAAGAAAAATGCGGTAACTAATAACTTTCTTCTTTATGCAATACTCTTTTTATTTTTATAAAGTAGTAGACTTCTTGGTCGCAAAAGGAGAATATCATACACTAGATTTTAAGAATATCGTCGTCAACTTAATCAAACGGGCAATCATTAAGCGAATTTCACAAAAAAACATCATGTGACAACTTTATGTAATAACGCCATGTTCAACTATCAACAACTAATTTTTTAGAAGATTTTGGAAAAAAAATTTGTGCCCCGACAAATTTTGCAAGAATGTCGTATATGTAAAAGACAATGATAAGTAGATTTTGCAAATAGTATCGTGCACAACTTTAGGAATTAATATTTTACTCAACGAATCAAATATAGTAGATTTCGAGAGGAAAAAAAAGAAGAAATAACATACGACAACTTCATGAAAGAATATTATCTATTCATTTGGCAACCGTGCGCTAATTAATGCCTTGTTTATAAAATTAATGTATTGTACGTAGTTACTAAATTAGCTT
The DNA here is from genome assembly GCA_036897095.1 of Plantago elongata. Lineage (NCBI taxonomy): Eukaryota > Viridiplantae > Streptophyta > Magnoliopsida > Lamiales > Plantaginaceae > Plantago > Plantago elongata. The sequence continues at coordinate 11,796 of JAYMSP010002499.1, forward strand.
AATAAGTAAATAAAATTGTGCACTTTGAGTTCACGTATGAATTATAATTGTGTTAAAATAAGTATTCTATTACTTTTACTATTTTTGCAGATGGTGGAAATGAATCGGGGAAGAGAGGAAAACCACCACTATGGAACCCTAAATTTCAGAAGAAGAAAAGATCAAAACTATCACATCATACACCATCACCTTCCCCAGTCGAGAATCTCATCACCGAGCTCCATGAGGCCTCCAGATTGAAAAGACTGCAGGGTGGGTTTGTAAATTCTGAAGCTGGTGACTCAGTCAATAGCTATGGGGAACCAAAATATGATGAGATATTCATATACGAGAAATGTAACCTCATTTCTCCCAATGAGATCGGAATGGGAGCTATGCTCTATACCCCAAAAGTTGAGCTTGAGACAAAGCTCGGGATCTCCGGAGGTGTTTTGGCTGATTGTGATTGTGCTTCCTCCTGCATGTTGTTTGATGTGCCCATTAAGTCTACAGGTTCCATCTGATGATAAGTAAGATTACCCTTGATGTGAACGTACTTTTGAGGTGCTAGCATGTTGGTGGTTTTGTTTTTTTCTTTTCTTAAGGAACATGAAATTTGATGGTTTTGTTTTGTGATTTCTAATTTCTGATTGTTAACTGATATGCAATATCTTGAGTTACTATGTTTATCATAGATTAAGTTTCTCTGGATTAATTATCAATTCTCAGGATTGAGTATGCTTTGGTTTGACGAAATTGTTGGCATAACATGTAGTCTGATGATGATCACCAAATTCACTTTTGATAGAAAATATATGAACAATAATATTTATCTGACAATGTTTTGAAATAATCATGCTCGTTAGCTATAGCATGTAAAGTGCTAAACATTACTATTTGAATAATTGAAAACGGGAAAATTTTTGTTAATTGATAATAGGTATATCACTGAGAAATTGTTTTATTTTTTCAAGTCATTTAATTAAACTCCACATTGACGTTGAGATTTTGCATTAATAGAAGCAAATATATTAAGATCAATGTTGTGTTCTCACATGGTTATAGTAAATGTTTTTGTCTCACCTTTGAATATAGATGAAAAGAATGGTTTTAAATAAGTAATAAAATCATAAAGATCTTTATATATACACACATTGAAAAGAAAATTTAAGCAATTTGTTATGAATTGTTAGTTGAGGTAGAAAATATATAATCAACTAAAAATCTATCTTAAAATTACATGTTTACTATTTTGATGGTTCTTTGACTTTAAGAACCATAATCACCTCCAATGATGCTTTTACCATCTTAATTTTTGGGAAGCAAAAGCATAATTAAGTGCCAAGAAAATTACTTGTAGGGGTAGAAATCGACTAGTTCATGCTAATTTTTACTACTTTGGTGAAAAATTAATGGTTTTGTTAAGACTGATTAATGGAGTACAAATTTTGGACCAAAACACAACTCAAGTTACCAAAATGATGTCACAACTTAGAGTTAAAAAAAATGAAATTTTCCCTATAGACTACTATACTGTTGAAAGTCAAGAAAGCTAGTAATAACCCTCTTCCAAGTTACAAATTTTCATATAAAAGTGTTTCATTAAAGCTTTAAAGTTCTTTTCTTGATATTCAGCAACTCTTTTTGCAATAGACAACGAAATATGTCAATTATTCAAAAGAGGTTTGTGTAATTAAAGTAACCATTATGTATTTTAAATTGGATTGGCAATTTCGCATTCTATTTGTAATTGACATCATAATACTCTCAAACAAGTTTGATGGCTTTGTTCATGTTCTTCATTACACTGGAATCGGATAAAATAAATCCATTGAAATATTTCGGTAATTTCAACTTTTAATATATTCATCAAATTCTATATTTTATTTTCCAAATTCTATGACACTATATTAAATTAAATAGGGATTTCATGGAAAAAGATACCATTTTATTGTATATCAAATATTAAAAGATATATACTAAAAAAATGAAGAAAGTAAAATTTTCAAATTATATGAATTATAATGACTTCTTAAATCAGGTAGTAATATAAATGCCAATTTACTTAGATTACTTATATAAATAACCACCCTACTCAGTATCACTCCCTCACTCAATTAAAATGGCACCCAACACTACTCTCATTCTCACTGTAATCATCTCTATCTTTGTGTTGGCGAATGCAAAGTCATCCGTGTTACACAGACTGGTGGTTGGGAGCCGATCAAGAACCTATCTGATCCATATGTGGCAGAGATCGGAAAATTTGCAATCTATGAGCACAACAAGCTTGCAAAGACTAGTTTGGTGTTCCTGAATGTCACTAGTGGTGATGTTCAGGTGGTTGAAGGGTGGCATTATAAGTTGCAGATCAACACTAAGAGTTCCACTGGAGATCTCCAACAACAAATCTATGAGGCGGTTGTTTGGGATAAGCCATGGAAAAAAATTAGGCTCTTGATTTCTTTTACCAAGAAGTGAATTAATTAAATTTGTCTGTATGTACCGCTAGCTAGTTGTACGACGGTATGGCAATTTTAATTTACTCGAATAAATATTTATAGTTCTAAGTGAATGTCATTTAATTTTGAGTTATGTGGAAATAAAACAATTAATCTATGCTATCGATTTAGGCTCAAAATTAAATAAATCCAGTTTGACTGGACCTCCGACAATTAGACTTGTAGCTGCAAAGTCGGGTCATTTTTTTAATCAAAAATATTATTATTCTTAATATTTCTCCCCATAAAAATAGATAAATAATCCCACTCGGGTCTCCAAATGCTATTGATTTAGGCTCAAAATTAAATAAATTCAGTTTTGACCAGAGCTCCGATGATTAAACTTGTAGCCGCAGAGACGTGTCTATATTTTAATCAAAAATATTATTATTCTCGATATTTCTCCCCCATAAAAATAGATAAATATTCCAACTCGGGACTCCAAGTGCTCCAAATTGAGAGCCATTAAAGCTCCTAGAGTGAAGCTTTGGATACTTAATTAGCAGTTTTAATGTTTGGCTGTGTTGGCAAAAAAGCATAACCAAGTATTGGCATGAGCCATTGATGGCTCTTCAAAATTTTAGTTCAAAATTATGGACTTTATTAATTATCTAGCTCCATTTCATTAAAACTCATGATTTATTTTTTTTCCAGTCAATCACTTTATATCTTGACTACAAATTAAACTATAAATTGTAATAATATTTTATTTGTTAGAACGAGAATATATTATCAAACTCCAAAAACAGTAGAAAATAGGAGGCGGTCATAGGATCCAGCCTAAAAGTACTAGAAAAACTGAGAAAAACTAAACCAACAAAAAAATCCCCATGAAAAACTAAACTAACAAAAAAATCCCCAACATGGGGTCTAAGTATAGGGACCAGTCATGCTCTATAAATGTCTACATTAATGATCTGTTGCACAATGAATATGTGCCTATTGTCATTACTGAAACATACACTATTTATGTACTTCCAAATCTCATAAATGGCCTCAAGCAAAGTTAATTTCAGCAGTCGATGTCGCCAGTTCTTGCTCTTACTGTTCCGTATGACCCATATGAGTTCAGCTGGCCATTCCTCTAGTGAGTGTTGATACCCCAAGCATTGCAATACTTCCTTCCAAATTGATCGTGTTCCCACACAATCAAAAAGCATATGGTCTCGTGTTTCAGTGCCATCACATAGGCAACATTCAACTGCATCAAGGAGGCCAAACTGGAGTAGCTTGTCGCGAGTGGCAAGGCGTCCGTGGTAGGCGAGCCAACAAACAATACGGGTTCATGGACGCACGATTGTGCCAAACATCAGTGACTTCGATTTGACATCTGGATTGTCAATTTGTAACGCCTTGTACATCTTACCGGTGTGAAACTTAGGCAAGATCTGCATAGAGGTCCACACATCATTGTTCGCTACCTTGAGGATACGAGAGAATATGTGGAACTGGATGCGAGAGAATATGATCATCTTGTGATATGAGTATGCATGGATCCATTTAACCCATAGGTTGTTTAGTTTGTTGCAGAGATTCCATAGTAACTTAATGAGGCATGCTTTACTCCAGATATGCAGATCAATAATTTGTAGACCTCCATGGATCTTAGGGGCACATACCTTCTCCCATGCTACCGGGGATTTCTTAGTGACAGTATCAATATTTGAACACAAAAAAGACCGACATATGGCCTTAATGTGGCGGAGAACCCCCTTTGGTAGTGGGAAGCATTGTAGCCAGTAATTGGTGACATCAAATAGAACACTCTTGGTAAGTTGTAACAATATTTAATGATTCAGTCAAGTCATATATAATGAAATTTATGAGTCATATCTTATAATATGTTATTAAAAATTTAATCATTATCACTTAAAAAAGTAATATTGGAGAACTTTCTGAAAAACAACTCTTTCTATCTTTCCGTTTCTTATTTATCTCAATCAAGCAAATTTCGGATGTATATATAATAAATCTATGCAATATTTTCAACCACACAATATGGGGTTTGTTTATCATCTTGCGGTGTTAGGGTTAAAACGCTAATTTTTTCAATTGTAATTTGCAAGTGCAATTCGATCTAGAGGCAAATTTTTGTTCAAATTGTTTCACTAAAAGGTTTATAGTTCTTGGGCCTACAGTTTTTTTTGGTATTCACCACCTCTTTTCGTATCCGAAATGGACAACGAAATATGTCAACTATTCAGACGAGTTTTTTGAAAGTAAAGTAACCATTATGTAATTGGAGGTTTTTGAAAGTAAAGTAACCATTATGTAATTGAAGTTGAGTAGTTGAGTTGGCAATTTCGCATTTTATAATATCTCAAACAAGTGACAACGAAGCGCAGTTCATTTGGTAAGATGTTCCACCTCCAACTAATAAGTCGGGAGTTCGAGTCACCCTTTTGCCATTTCAAAAATAAAAAATTCTTAAACAAGTTTGGATTCCTCATTACATACACTTAATTTGGATAAACAATTCAATAAAAATATTTACCTCTCAGTAATTTCGTATTTAATATATTCGTCAATTATATATTTTATTTTCCTAATTCTATGACAACTATATGATTCATTAAATATAACAGGGATTTCATGAAAAACATTATTTTATATCAAATATTAAAGATAGATACTACAAAATGAAGAAAGTTAATTTTCAAATTATACGAATTATAATGACTTCTTAAATCAGGTAAGTAATATAAATGCCAATTTACTTATATTATTACCTATATAAAGAAACACCATACTTGTATAACTCCCTCACTCAATTAAAATTGCACCCTACTCTATTCTCACTCTCATTGTAATCCTCTCTATCTTTATGTTGGCAAATGCAAAAACATCCATGTTACAAACTAGTGGTTGGGAGTCGTCCATGTTACAAACTAGTGGTTGGGAGCCGATCAAGAATCCTAGATGATCTGTATGTGACAAAGATATCGGGAAATTTGTGATCGACAAGCACAACAAGCTTGCAAGTCCATAAAGTCCGAAAAAAAGTATTAACATGTAGCCAAAATATTCTTAGTAATAGGTAATCCTGCTAAAATTCAAAAATAAACTAAGGAATACGTACAGTTTGAAATTTATTCTTCACGTCCAGAATTTCGCCCCAGGTTATTATGGGAATCGAAAAACATATTAAAGAGAGACAAATTAAGAATCTTTATGCACATAATATTTAACTTTTCAACCAGCATTTATTTAATATATTAAAACTATCATATTTGCCGAACATAATATACATATTATCTATAAATGTTTATATTTCACCAACCAGCAGATGTTTTAAACTGAATTGTTATCATAAATTCATAATAATTGTGTAGTTGCATATACTTAAGTGATCATTCTTTCACCATGCATACCAGTCGAGTATAGACGGATCATAAACAATGGTTAAATAATTCTAACAATGCTAATCTTGGCTGATATTTGATCTGAACTAAATCCACTGGAACACAAAATAAATCTGAAAACCGTAACAATGGACAAAAGAAATAAACGACACATGGATGACAACAAAAGAAATAAACAAAACTATCTCCAATGCTAGCTAATCAAGCGGCTGGTCTGGCAGTTCCTCAGCTTGTTTTCATCTCATCAAGTGCGGTGATATTCCATATGACATCCACAAGCAACACAGAAGTCATTTTTCTTGGCATTGTTCATGAACTGTTTGCAGCCATACTTATACAGTCCCGCACTTGAGACCTGCATTTTATGGCATTCAGCATACACCACTCTACGATGGAAGTTTCTGTGACACCCACATACGTCGCACTTGGGATCATTGGATGCCAAGTAAAATCTCTGGCAACCATCCGATTTCAGTCCCAAGTCGGGAAGTAGTTTGCAGCACTCAACAAATTCTTCATCTTCTATACCGCTTTATTGTAACTTGCTAGTAGTATTTGTGTTGTATCACTTGATGAGTATTAATATCACCATGGCTTTGTATTTATAGATAGAAGTACATCTGGTTTTACCCTGTTCTGTTCTTGGGTGTGTTGAAAATGCGATAATCAAGAAGACCATAGAGGTATATGAATTTTGTGAGTAGTTGGAAAGATAATGCAATTAACAAGAAGAAGCAACCATAGTTCTTTCATGTAATTTAATCTGAAACGAGGAGAAGCAATTAACAATTCTTGCACACATAGCAGCTAACAAAATGCATCATATCATAAATGACTAATTAAATTTGTTTAATCTCATTTCTGTGAAATGCCTTTTGACAGCCACAAGCCAGACAGTAAACTCCATTGGCATCAGGCGTGAACTCCTGGCAACCATCAACGGAACCGGGGACCTTAAAATCGTGGATCTTGTGACAAATGGTGTACACCACCAAGTTCTCCTTAGGCTCTTCCAGCCGCAGGTGATACTCTTGGTGGCAACCACAGACCTCGCATGTTTCTCTATGAAAATCTTATAAAACTTCTGACAGCCGTCCACTTGACAACCTAAATCTGGGTGGATCTTGCAACACTCTCCCCAGTCTAGCTCTGCCATATATGGTTTATTAAACAAGATTGCTGAGATGCAATATGCAAGTGATAGGCTAGCTCTATTTATAGGAACCATACATTAATTGCACCTGTAATACGTACACTTTCTAAACTATTGAGTGCTTCACATTAACTATTGACATTCCTAAATGTATGTATATTGGCCTACCGTTTCATATTCTCAATGTATCTCACCAATACATGAACTTGAACACATTTTCGCCACATTCGACCACTTTCCACTCAAATGTAAATGACTTCCTCTATAAAATTCCAAATGGTGTTCATTTGATGTTCTAGAAACAAGATTTTAACTGAATAACTGGAAACACAAACATGCATAAGGAGACGAATATGAAAAACGACCAAGTCCACTTAATTTCCTTTTATCCATTTTCACATCTAAAATAAATAATTTTGTATAAATTTGTTTTTATATATCTCAATTTGTTACGAACTGAGGTTTAAATTCCATAACTATACTAAATGCGTTTTATCGAGTTTTATCAAGCAAGGGTGCAGAATAAGAATTCTCATTTAACCAAAGAAAAAGTCTAAGATCCTATGTTTATCTTGTAGGTAAGGTGCATTTTTCAAGTTTAAATTGAAATTGATCCAAGTTTGATGTTGATACGTGAATGATATTCTCGTTGGTATGCAATTGGAAATCCCCTAGAAATTGTGACCAACTCAATTTTTGTTGGAACATGTTTCAATATTACAATTATTAGAGCTTTTTTTTTTATATTAGAAATTTAGAATGAGGGTGGAGTGATAATTAACCCGAGAAATTAAATTTCAAACATTGGATTTGCAGTGGTGCGTAATCCAAAGAATCCAGGGTAATCAATCTTGGCCAACAATTAATTCGCTTAAAGGAAGAATCGTAGTCAAATTGCACATAACAGGCCATAACTTTGGAAAATGGAAATAGTGCAGTTGTTAATTTATTATTACCCCGTGGACACATGAAACGTCCATGGCAAATTAATGAATGTTAAACTCAATTATTAATTAACCCAATAAATCCCACGATATATATAAATCCAACTCCAAGGAGCCTGATCAAGAGGAACTCTACTCTATATTCAACATCGTCTGTGAATTGTGATCTTTTCGAAGTGCACCAAGGTAATCATTTTTCTATTCCACCTATATCGATCAATTATATACATAGATAGTTTCATTTTTTCTATATTCCTATATATTGTACTGTTTGATAAGTGATTAAAATTATTTCAATTAACTAATAAGTCGATATTATACAAATGATCTAGGGACCAACTTGGAAGAAGTGGGAACCATAATGGGAGGTCAGTACGCAGAATGCTGCAAATACCATCCAAATTTAGGGGGGAAGGTGGACGGGTGCCAGGATTTCCTTGGGTACCGCATTAATCCTTTAAAATGCCATGCTTGCGGATGCCACCAGAGGTTCCACCGCAAGGTTAGAGCATACAAAACAGAGGTGGTCTACACCAAGTGTCATAAAATTCACAATGTAAAAGGCGTCGCCTCTGTAGACGGCTGCCAAATGTACCAACCTCGAAATGGTCATGATTCAGTATGTGATACTTGCTATTGCGAAAAAAGCTACCACCGCAATGAGATCACGAAGGAAGTGAACAACTAAAACACCTTATGTTAAGGATAAATATTAATGTGCGGCCTCTAGGCGTACTTTCTAATTTCTATACGTCATAATGATACACTTGTGGCTTGTGTAATCCATATTAATCATTATATGAGGCATCAGAGTTCGTAGTCCGTAGACAACTAAAATACATACCCCTAATGGATGTGCAATTCTACAATCTTGCAGAATTGAGATTTCATCAAACGAAAAGAAAGCTCAATTGAACTCGGAATTGTATTGAATGAATGGAGATTATACAAAGAAATCAATGTTTGCTCCAGTCCTTAACAGATGGTTCTTCTAATTTTCTATCGTGAATTCTAAAGAAGGCTAAAACCCGTAAAGAGAGTAAGCAAAAGACATGCCTTGGTGAGAAAACAATTTACTCTATTTTTGCGATCTATTCCTGTGATTATCATGAACCAAGAGCGCATCCCTTGGGGATTTCCGTAGTTTAGCCTGCCCTATTTCTTTGCCTGAAGAAACCGCAGAGCGGCTGACACAGGCTCTCATTTCCAGCTTCACAAGTTTAACTCCCAAATCCAGACGCGTTCCAGTTTCTCACAATTTTCAAGTATGAAAATTTTCAAAACAGGAAAGGACTTACTTGAGGCGCTCCATCGCTTAAGATTTGTGCGGTCAATGCTCAAGCATTCAAGTTGATTAAAACCCCCATCTTTAGCGATCCAAAATTCTCCCATGAATGCATCGTGTTTCAGTTTCAGCTCCTGGAGGCACAAGAGATCGCCTAAAACAGACATGTGAACACATTCCAAGGAAGTCCATGATAGTGTCAGGATCTTGAGGTTACGAGGGAAAGCACATGCTGCTGGAAGTTTCTTCAACACGCTTTCAGGAGGTGAGTTCTCCAGCTTTAAGCTAACAAAACTATCCAGTTTCTGCAGAAAGCTAGAATCCAGTCCATCGAACCACGAATTCCCAGTGACTTTAGGTTCTTGGCCCTTGTGGATACTTGGTCAGTGCAACTTTCCGGTGATAATTTTGTCAGCTTCTGAAGGTTTTGACCTCGTTCACCCTTCCCATTTTTATTCAAAGAAATGGCTGCATTCGTCTTGACAAGCCTTATCTGCTCCATTTCCCATATGTCTGCTTTGATCTCGAGGGTGGGTGACAATGTGTTCACTATGATCATTTGTAGGTTCCACAACTTTGATATAGCTTTGGGAAGAACTTGGAGAGTTTCGCTAGATAAGGCAATATACTTCAAGTGAATTAGATGGGTAAGTTTGTCAGGAAACTTGGGGACTCTGATGGTGTTAGCTTCAAGGACCCTGAGCATACTAAATGGATCAGCTATATCCTCTGAGAAGCACAGAAAAGAATGGGCCTTTGGTAGATTTGGTTTCTCGGAGAATAAAGTGTGAACGTTAGAATGGATACAAAGACGGCGATAATTTTCCATTTCCTTAATTGGAGGTTGAAACGTCCTGCCGCTGAGCCTTGTCACCTCACAAAATATGTTTTTCCTGTGGAATGCAGCTTCACTTTTGCAAAAATCACGCACTGTATTGTTAACACGACAAGTTTTCAGGTAACCATTTGCCTTTTGTTGCCCAACCTCTACCAGATTGCTCATGATATGCTCCATCAAATATTCTCTTGCAATTTTTTCCATGGTTATGCCGCCGTCTCCATCTTTTATGTATCCTTCGGCAATCCACAATTGAATCAACTTCCATGCTGGAATCTCAAAGTTTTCAGGAAACATACCTAAATACAGGAAGCAGTCTCTCAAACGATGATGCAGTCTATTGTAACACAATGTTATGATTGTATCCTTTCGTTCTGAATTCTCAGTGTCGAACAGAACTGATTTCACATTCTTTGAGACATCTTCCCAAATCTTTAATGCTTCAGTTGTTGACACAGTTGAAACTTTTTTCGCAAGGATTTCTCCTACCACTACTAGTGCACCAGGAAGCCGGTCACATTTCTGCACTATTGACCTCCCAACCTTTTTAAACTCCCGCAAGATATTATGATCCAGGTTGCTGCCATATACTCATAACTGGAGGAGTTCCCAGCCTTTATTCTCTTCCAAAGGTTGCAACTCAAAAGGTATACTTCCACCACTTCGGGATTTAGACGCATACTGAGCTACACTCATATTAGAGGTAGTTATCAAGACTTTACCTTTTACTTTATGCACTGGCAATGCAGCTCGGATTTCTTCCCACACCTCAACTGAACAAATATCGTCCAAGAATATCAAGAACTTTGTGGCATTCAAATATGTTTTAATCATTTGGCTCAATTGCTCAACAGTCTTGCGAGATAAGTCCAGGCTTGTGAACTTCTCCAAGATGGTAAGAAACACATCCCTCTTGTCGAACTCCTGAGAAACATAGACCCAAACAATTTTGGGATTTTGGATTCTCAAATCATGACAGATGTTTGAAGCTAGAGTTGTCTTGCCTTGCCCAGCCATGCCGGTGATAGAAATAATATCAACTCATCAAGTTTCCATGTCTTTTCTAGGAGATTCTGGACTAAGCTGTTGGTCTCCTCTTCAAACCCGACTACCTTATCTTGCGCAGGAGCCTGAGGATGAGAAATAACAGCAAGATGAAGTGTTGTAGTCATTATATAGAGCAAGAGACAAGGTGTGAAGAAGAAACAGGATTAGAAAGGCAAGAAACTAGAAAACAGAAAAAATGGTTGGAATAGGAACGACTAACCACACTAGATAAAAAAACCGAAACAAATAAAAGGATTAAGACGAACCAAGAAGTCTCAGAGCGCAGCAGATAAGAAAACCCCCAATTCACTTCCAGATTAGGTTATATTAGGGCCTCTACATTTTGAAAAGATCGAGATGAGTTTCCAGCTCATAATCTGGAATTTGTTTTAGGTTTCAGTATGTGTTCTTTGTGCGAATCTTTAGATACATCAATTAGTTTGTATTGTTGGGTTTTCATTACGTTTTTGTAGCTACAAACAGTAGTATATTACTGTATCAACAAAAGACTTGAACAAACAACTTTTTATTTTTAAACAGAAACATTTTACCAACTAAGAGAAACATTAAAATGAAAAAAAGTGAAAACAAAGGGAATCCTTTAAATAAGATAGCCTAATTTGAAATCTATTGCAAAAACCTGATTGATTGTGTAGAAGCATCTATGATGAAACAGAGCTAGTGGTATGTTACCTTATTAATTCTCTTTTTCTTTATTGTTTGTTGATCCTCTGGTGTTGTGGTAGATGCTTCACCTGTACCGATGATGTCGGTGTTAGACTATGTAATTATATTAGTTTCCTGATTAGATTAGTCTTTTATATTATAGAACTCTAGTTAGATTAGTTTCCTGATTAAATTAGTCTTCAGTTTATAGCTTCTTGTACTTGTATATATATAGTCCTTCTAATTCTATAAATAGACAGAGAAAATAGTTCTTTCATGGTATCAGAGCCATGTAAGTCTCCAACGAGCATTGGTCATGTCTCTCATCTTTTCCCTCA